>OY856410.1:530983405-531243405 GCA_963693085.1 Alisma plantago-aquatica
GTTGTTTGCAACAACCATTTGTTGGTTAATTTCCATGAGAACCATCATGAGATGATAGTAAAACAGATATTTGTACTTGATGATTATTTATAAAATGATAATGAAAAAAACCTAATAATTTTGTATGAATGCTTTGACTCAATGATATATGGTTTAGGTTAAGGTCCTATACTTGAGATCATATGTATACTTAGAGTATTCATCTTGTTATATACCTAGTAACTAATTATTGTGAGTAGTATAGGACAACAATATACACAAGACTAGCTTGTATGGTCTATGATGACTGTCTCTTTATTCATGATATTATATATCAACTCAAATGCATGTGTAATTCTTAAATACAACTTGTACTAGACAAAGTCACCATAATTTTTTTTTTGGTGTAGAGTCACCATAATATTGACACATGGAAGTCATGCAATGACATCTTAGAGTCATATCTCAATGTGAAAATGGTGAATGTGATCCTTAGACTTAAAGTCACTATAGTAACACATGTTATTCTGTCTACTTTGACACTAGCCTAACGTGCCTTGAAATACAAGTTGTCAAAAAGGTGTTGATTTGGAACATTGTGATACATGGGACATATTGTGAGTGATGTAGATGAAATTTATCCCTCCTTTAGAGTGATATCCCTAGACACTTGATAAGTGAGACTGTGAAATGCATGGCAATGTTCATGTGAGTCAATATATGATATTGAGCTTTAGTGTATCTTGAATAGTTTTCTTTAGTTCAAGGAACAAAGATTGAATGTTAAGAGAATGAAAATGTGTGCCTCATTTTCAATATGGATATCTATGACAAAGGGATTATATAGTAATGGAAAAATTGATGCATGCAATGACATCTTAGAGTCATATCTCAATGTGAAAATGGTGAATGTGATCCTTAGACTTGAAGTCACTAAAGTAACACATGTTATTCTGTCTACTTTGACACTAGCCTAACGTGCCTCGAAATACAAGTTGTCAAAAAGGTGTTGATTTGGAACATTGTGATACATGGGACATATTGTGAGTGATGTAGATGAAATTTATCCCTCCTTTAGAGTGATATCCCTAGACACTTGATAAGTGAGACTGTGAAATGCATGGCAATGCTCATGTGAGTCAATATATGATATTGAGCTTTAGTGTATCTTGAATAGTTTTCTTTAGTTCAAGGAACAAAGATTGAATGTTAAGAGAATGAAAATGTGTGCCTCATTTTCAATATGGATATCTATGACAAAGGGATTATATAGTAATGGAAAAATTGATGACTTATATAGGTTGTAGTTGTGCTCCAACTTATTATTATTACCTGGGTGGAAATGATGTGTGGCTAGACACCAATCTTTGCATGTTTTATTTTAAACATCAGTACGAACATAATTAGGAACCTATAGGGCCACATGCATAAGGATGCATAAAAGAAACTATTGCAATCAAATAAATATTTAAAATGATTCTGAATCATTAACATGTTGATTTCCTATCTAGTCGGGAGACGAGAATGTCTAGTCGACTGATTAGATTGATAGGGTTAATGGATCAATTGATTGTCAATTGATTGATTGAATCTTCCACTGAGTTAAAGTGATCGGTCGATCTAGAAACCTGATAAGCTAATCATAATGTAATAAGGAAGCCTCAACAATTCAATTCTAGATTTGAACTATCTTTATTGAATAATCTTCTAACCTAATCAGTTGATTAGAGTGCTAAACATAACTAAAATTAGTTCATCAAGTAATATCATTGGGTGATCACAATCCAATAAGAGTATTTCAACATTAGACTATTCGTGGGAGTGTGATTATGAAAGGGATTGGAATGAGGATTTTTCATGCCCATGACTCTCCTGTATAAGGGGGCACATCTCAAAGGGTGAGATACATCTTTTGAGATAACTGTGAGACAAGTTGACTGTCAAATATCTCTTTTGGAGAGAGGAAAACACCCAAAAGACTGATGCCTGAGATAGGAGCAGAAAGGGAATAATGGGACGTCTAGTACGTCTACAACTCATGTTCCTCTTACTACTACAAATATGAATTATGTCGTCAGGTTTTTTTCAAGAAAAACTGACAGTGTAACCTTTCTCATCAATTACTTAAAGAAAATTGTCATGGTTGGTCATCTGAGAAAACATGGATTGCATTTTATTTATCTCGTCAGTTGGTTAAAAAAGAAATGGATGACATAGAGCACCTGTGAAAAATAATTTTGTGCAAATCTTTTGAGAAAGATTTCACTTCCCTCCAATTCCCATATCTCTTCGGTTACTAATAAAATAATCAATGAGATAGAAGCATAACCCTTAAAACCTATGTTGTTGGTTACGCGTACAATAACTAATGAGAAATGTTATTCACTAAACGTCCCATGACATTTTTTACCCCCAAATTGACATGTATCGTCAGTTTTATATAGATTCGTACAACTTAGATATCGCTGAGAGACATTGGTTGTCGTCAATTTTGTCTTAGATGACCAATGATATAGCTTCACACGGATGTAGGTTCCATTGGCATTCTTGTTACAAGAATCGACAATAACTGGTAAGTTGTTGTCTTTTTATATTAATCGACGATGTATATTTTTTTTAACCCCACAGGAAATCCTTATTCTTCTCTTTTCTTGTCCAGGATCATATTGTATGATTGTCCTCTCTTCATGTGATACCCCTTGTGATTACCATCGTTGCTCCTCCGCCATCTGTTGTTACTCATCCTAATCCACTGTCACTCCTCCTCCATCTCAACTTCCTTCGACCACCATTACCCAAAAAAGTTGTTGTTCTACAGTGAGCACCACTCGTCTGGCAACGCTACTCCTTCTGCTCCTTCTCCTCATCCTCCACCTGCTCTACTCCTCCTTCTCCTCATCCTCCACCTAAAATACTCCTCCTTCTCTTGCTCCTCCTTCCCCACAGGATATAACTCCTAGTCCTACTCCTCCTCTTCTAATGCCTACTCCTCCGGATATTGTGGTTTTGTCGGTGTTATTCCTTCTATTTCTTATTGAGCTCCCCGTTTAACCAAGCTACTCACTTCATCTCCTCTTTCAGCGTCATTTCTCACTGCCTCCTCATTCTCACACAACTACTTTTGGACATAAGCTTCACATCCCCAAACTTCCATCAAGACATATTGAAATATTTCTCATTCCATATCACATTTGGTGTCTTTTCAATAGATTTGGAAGGTACTCAATTAAGTGTAACATGATGGTTTTAAGAGCATACCCCCAAAATGATATCTGAAGATCAACAAAACTCATCATTGATCATACCATGTCCAACAAGCTGTGATTTCATCTATCTAATATATCTTTATGTTGTGGTGTCCCAGGTGGAGTCCCTTGTGATATAATATCACAACCCCTAAGAAGGGTTTCAAACTCTTGGCTTAAGTAATCACCACCTCAATCTGACTGAAGTGCTTTGATTCTTTTGCTAAGTTAATTTGGAAATTCATTCATGAAATACTTGAAATTTTCAAAGGATTCCGATGTGTGTTTCATAAGGTACAAATAAGTTATCACTAATAGTAATGAAGTACTAATATCCACAGCTAGCACTTATGCTAAAAGATCTATGCATATCACTACATATGAGTCCTAATTGATCACTTGCTCTTTTAGTGTTTTGATTGAAAGGTGATTTTGTCATCTTGTTGAATAAATAAGATTCACATGTCTCTATTGATTCAAAGTTTAATGAGTCTATAGAACCCTCTTTATGGAGCCCACAAATACACTTCTCATTTGTGTTCCATAGATGAAAATGCCAAGTATATGTTTTTTTTGGGTCATTGAGTTTTAACTACTTGGAATTTATTTTATATTCATGTGTCTCAAGATCTAATAAATAAAACCATAAGACATAGGGGCATTGCCACAAAGGATATCATCTTTTGAAATGCAAATTTGACCATTTTTATTAGAAACTCAATACCATTCTTGTCCAAACAAGATACAACAATAATCTTTCAATTTATGGTCAAGACATAATAGAAGTTCTATAACTCTATTACAAGACCACATGGCAGAGATAAACAATAGATGTCTACTATAGTGGCATCAACTCTAAGTCCATTTGCAATGTGTAGTTCCACCTCCCCTTTGTTCAAGGGTCTACTTCTTTTTAGATCCTACATATTTGAGAATATCTTAGATCCACACCTGGTATCCAATATCCATGATTAAGAAGTAGATATGTCTGTTTCAATAAGGTATATACCTGAAGTAAAGATCTATGTCCTCTACTATTTGTTCTTCAGTTCCTTATGGTAGAAAAGGCAATTTCTCTTCCAACGACCAACCTGGAGACAATGGTGACAATTGCTTTCCTAAACAACTCCTTCTTTTATTTAAGTTCATAAGAATTTTGTCTAGCTTTAGAACCATTCTTATCCTTGAGTTTTACACTTCCAGTTTCCTTTATTGGCCATCAACACATGATTGGTCTTGTCTTTCATTTACCTTTCAATAGTTATCACCATACCAAGTAGCTCAGTCAGTGGCTTATAAAAAAATCATGTTGTAATTGATGTTTTCTTTTTGTATAAATACAAAAAAGATTTAAGGTTTACATCTATGACTAAACATCTTAACCTAAAGGAATCTAATTGCAAGACAATCCACATACATAGTTCACTTGAGTACATGGGGTCCAACTGGATCACCTTTTTCCATTTTGCACTTAAATAGGGCCTTGGAGACACCATACATCTCTTTCTATTTTTATTCTTGATCCAAGTTCCTAAGATATTTTATGATCTCAATAGAACATATGTTCTCACGTCTCTTATGAAGTTCACGATTCATGTAGCAAAAAATTAGGCATTTCATGTCCATAGTGTCATATTGCTTCTGATAACTCCTTTCCACCCTAGGCACATTTAGAGTTGGTTCATTAGGTACTGGTGTGTCTAGGATATAAATTGTATGCTTATGTGTGAGAATAATTCTCAATGCCTTGAACCAATTGTTAAATTTATTCCCATTAAGTTTTTCTTTCTCAAGGATTGATTGTAGTGAAAACAAATTGTTGCTATTGCTTTCCATTGGATCTACTTATAAGTCATTGTGCTAGTCAATAAATTGTTATGGAAACTAATTTGATTTCAAAGACCTGATTTGACAAAACTAATATGTACTTCATTTAATTAAGATCCACTATTTTATTCAAATCAATAGCCCTCAATATTAATTCAGAATATTGCATCAAGGAATCTTCTAGTGAGCCAAGATAAGTCATTACTCAACCAATTTTGACGCTTACAACTTGATTATTAAGGTAGGCAACAATTACCAATTTCATCATACACAATGGACATATGGTTACACAGCTCCATGTTAATAAATCATAATATGAATTATATACCATCTTATGCCTCTAGGTGCTTAATTCCATTAATATAACCAAGTCAAAGTCCAACCTGAGGTCAATACAATAAGATATGCACCCTACTTAGTAGGCTTGCATACTTATTATCACACTTCCTCGAGGTAGACGATGCACCAAACTGAGTGTTTTGACACTTTATCGTATAAGCTTTTCATGTGTATTCTACTTGAGAGGCATGTTCAACAAGTATATTATATTAAGGGATATATATATATAATCACCATTGAGTATACATTATTACATATCATATACTATAAAACTCACTACATTCAATAAAACAAGATATGAAAACTAGTACAACAACTTGAGCCAACATGTGTTATAGAAAAATAACAAACAGCTCGACATCTAAATGAAATATGAAAATAGCCCTTACAGGGATTCTAGTGGCCTAATCAGGCAAGCTAATTGGCTGAATCGAAGTTCATGATCTAGGTATATGGTTCTCCTGTTGTCATTGATACATAGCCTCATCTTAATCATGAACCCTTCAAGGGCCATCCTCTTTGGCATGGGCTACCTGTCATCTCCTCCTCTCCACCATGTTCCATCTGTGATATTTATGCAACATCGTATTCTAATTGAATAATTGAAATTTACATGGTTATTGAACAGAGAGAGGCTTAGCATGCAAGCCATATACATGCTACTTGATATTTGATTAAAATTAAAAAGTTGGCATTACATGTCTTAGATCACACCACAATAATATAATTGCCACTTTCACATTCAAAACAAAACCAATTTTCAAGACGTCACATTAGTATATGGTATACATATCATATATGGTATTAGGTGATTACCATGGATACATATTTGTACTTAATATGTCCAACAAATCATGTATGATTCAAAATCCAAACCAGTGTTAAAATCCTACAACATCATCTCTGATACCACTATTAGGCTTCGAGAAGGGGCCACAATAGAATAACAAAATAATCTTCTCTTTATTCCCTATTTGTCAGATATGTTGTAGATATAAACGTCAGTGAACAAAAGACATAAGAAGGGATAAAGGTTATACAATTATGAACCAAAGAAATGGGATATCTTGTCTGTTATTTTTTACATATGGCATCAGTTATGAACCAAAGAATAAGTGGGAGACACTAAAAACTAAGGACATACATCATCAGTTATCTTGGAAAATAGAAATTGATGACATATATATGTTTTCGGTACCAGTTTACAACCAACTGACAAAATACCACACAGTGTGCATGAAAAAATGGTTTCCCTTGACCTTTCTTCATCAATTTTTTAAAAGAGAACTGATGATGTTATGCTAACTATGTAGTGACCATTCCTCATCAGTTATTGAGTGAGAACCGATGAGGTATTGGTCTTCTGTAGTCAATTTATCAAGAAACAACCGATGAATTAATAGTTTGTCGTCGGTTTAATTAGTGAAAAAGTGAAAATTAAGGGGATATCCTGTCAGTTTTATATGTGTAACCGATGCAGTATGTATATGTAGTTGGTTCTTTTGAAACCTACTGTCCGGTTTCTAGTCTGTCTATTGCATGTAGTTCAAGAACCGTCCCCAATTAAACACACATTAGACACTTATATTCTAAGTGAGATGAAGTGCTCAAGAATGGTCCCAAATTGGGATTATCCATGGTTTACTACTAATGAATAAATCCCAGACATTTTTCTAGTCCAACAACATAGTTTGGAATCTAATATTTAAAGATTAGAGTTTATATATTATCGTTTACATATTAGAGTTTAGAAATAATTTTCAATTCTAATTAAATACATAGTTATATGGATCTAGATTCTTAGTCTTACTCACTCAAGGATTCCATGTGTATGATTCAGCCACTTTTAGAGTGATATGAATTTATTTGCATATTCTAAAAGTTAGGAACTCATATTGAAGACTTTGATTTCAATAATTACACATTACATATCATTTTGGTTGTGCATTAGCTAATATTGGACTCTAACCATATTCTAACAATCCTCAATCAAAGAGAATAAAATGAAAAATACATATTTTTTGGAAAGAACAAGTTATAAATCTAATGATCAAGAAAATAAATAGTTCCATGTGGTCGTTGAACCCATGAATAAAACTCAACATTATCAAAGAATGAATCTAGTAAGATCATATTAGAAATATTAAGCATTATTTTCATGTGGTTGTTCATCCATGTTGCAGGATGAAATAACACCACCAAGACAACAATTCAAGAATGAATACACATAATAGACCCAAAATAGATAAATGAATCTTTTTTGGATACCCCACGGAATTAAAGAGTTACTACTTCTACATTGCATTAGATAACAAAAATTATGTTAATATAGATTTTGTATTCCTCGAAAAGGAATTTATGTTTAGAGGAACCATTGAGGGGAATATAGAACTCAAAGAAGTTTGAGATCAAGACAAACAAGTTAACATTGAATCTATAAAGGTACATAGGAACAATAGAAACCACAAATTGTTGTGGAACTTCAAGTTCCTATCTTATCAAAGGAACCCAAAAGGTCTAGTAGGCACATCTTGAGCCAAAGAGATACCAATTTCTCCTGAGTTAAGAAGATAATTTGTAGGTAATTGGGGATGATAATCCAACAACCTATAATTAAGCTATTGAGGGACAAGATCTTGAAATTGGATTGAGGCCATGAGATCGAAGATGGATCTCATGTATACCAACAAGTTATGGACCTTGGTAGATCCACCTAAAGGGGTAAAACCCATAGGATGGAAAAGAGTCTTCGAGAAGAAGACTGAAATGCATGGTAATGTACAAACCTTTAAAAGTTTCGTTGGTAGTAAAATGTTAAAAACAAGTTCAATGTGTTGACTATGGTGAACCTTTTACACCATTTTCCATGGTTAAATCTATCTGGTCCATGCTTGCCATTATAGCTTATCATGACTATGAAATTTGGCAAATGGAAATTAAATTAATTTCCTTAATGAGAATGTTCTAGAGGATGGGTAAATGACATAACTTTAATGTTTTATCTCTGCAAATGAAGCCAATAAAGTCTAAAATCTGAAAAGGTCAATCTTTGTATTGAAGTAAGAAACTGAGCTGGAATCTTGGTTTTGATGAGACATTCAATAGTTTAAGGAGCATACTCTGAGTGATTGGGTACACTAGATACATGGGGCATGTTGTGAGTGATGTAGATGGAATTCTTCCATCCTTTAGAGTGATATCCTAGCCACTTGATAAGTAAAACTATGAAATTCATGACCATGTCCATGTCACACTGAAGACATCCTAGAGACCAGAAAGCTTGGTGTGTTTCCCACCAAGGCCACACACTAGCCAACTAGAGGTGGCTAGATGCAACCCTAAGGGAGGACACACATGTGGATCTTTCAAAATTTATATTAACCCTAACCAAGTCAATCATAATACCAAATATGTCACCCGCAAGCACACGGGGTACTATTGTAGCATAGGCGAAGGGCATGTACAAGGGTCGATCCTCAGGGACAGAGAGGGCACTAGAGCTAGGCTAGCGTTGGCTATGTTGCTATTGTGTAGACTAGGGTTGAAATGTTTAAAAGGGTTGGTTGTTTGTTAAACTAGATGAACAAGGAAGTAAAGGCAATTATGAAATCTAGATTATCACAACCCTAACTTATCCTAAGCAGGCAAGTCTAATGAACTAGACTAAGCAACTAATAGGGCAAGAGCGGAGGTTAACTACACTACACTAGCAGAGCAATTAGAAACTAAGAACTAGATTAACCATAAGAAAGAGAGCAAGAGCCTAAGTTAACACTATAGAGCAAGACTGAGAAATTAACTAGTTGGAACAAAGGCAACTACACTAGATTAGCATGAACAAGCTAAGAACACAAATTGGGTTTTAAGCAATGAAATTAGGTAGGTGGGTCATTTGGGGATGTGGTTTGATATTAGTTGTGGGATCTCAACATAGCAAGCAATTATCACAATTCTATCTAGATTACCAAACCAAACAACAAGGAAAGTGCTAGTGGAATGTACCATATACTACTAGTTGGAGAACTAGGGTTAGGTGTAATTCTAGTAGGACTTGTCAAGTCTAGGTCTCTAGGGTAAGTGGTATTAGGTCAAATGAGACTCAAGGGTATAAATGGGAGTAGAGATGAGGGTTTTTGACCTCATGCCACTAGCCATCTTACCTTTAGAAAGCCCTAGGAAATTGCACTAATCACACTTACACTAGCCACTTAAATCTCACACTCACTTGTAGGAGGAGGGATGTGTATGTAGGAACAAAGGGGGTAAGCTAGGGATCCACTAATTGGACCTAGGAGTCATTCCTAAAATTGCCACATACACTCCAATTCCTCCTAGAAGTGAAGTGTCATCAAACATCTCAAAGCAAGCAATCCATGTTATAAGCACAAACCACATGCAATAAAATTAGAAATGAGATAGAAGCAAGAAGCAATCATCATAGATAAAAAATTATGTTCATTACAAGTTATTTTCCCCCAACATGGTATCAAAGTCACATTTTAACCCCAAACAGCCCACCACTAGGGGCTTAGCTAGACATAATATAAGAAATGGAAAAAGAAAGGGGAAGAAGGGGGTAGAACTCCATGAAGCTTGAAGTAGATGCCTCCTTATTCACCTCCTAGCAGCTTGGGGACATCCTTCCTCCTCCAGTGGTGTAGATGGGCATGAGAATATGGGTAATTATGGAGGAAAACCTAGAAAACTAGGTTACCAAGGTGGAAATGAGGTGGAAATGGGTGATGGAGAGCATAGATGCAAGGTGGAGTGCAAGAAATGCTCAAGGGGTGAGTAGGGTGGAGTAGCAGTAGCTAGGGGGTATTTTGTGCCCCATCTTCCACCTATGCATATATAGGTGGTGGGGAGGCACTAGGGTAAGTGGGGGTAGTTTAGGAAATATAGTGTAAAAATTGGGTAGGGTAGGTAGGTTGCCATGGTCGTGTTGATGTACCACGGTCGTGGTAGGGGCTGTAGGGAATGGTCGTGGGGAAGTGGCCATGGTAAAGGTTTGAAAGGGGGTGAAAAGGCTAAGTATAGGTGGTGTCGATGGCCGTTGCAGGATGCCACGGTCATGTTGGGTAAGTGGCACCACGGTCGTGGTGGTATACGACAGCCATTTTGGAGGAGGAAGTCTTGTTCGTGTGGGGGGGGGGGGTAGCACAGGCATTTTCTCTTCTGTTGACCACGATTGTGATGAGTGGCCACGAACATGGGGTCCTAAATGGACCATAGCCATGCTGATGACCATGGTCATGGTGAGTTTGATGCAAAATGTTGATATCATTGTTGGTTCTTCATAAAAAAAAGGCACGATCGGTGGCCATGGGGCCACGTCCGTGGTGTCTTCAATGTGCCATGGCCGTGCTGATGGCCACATGCATGGCGAGTTTGGTGCAAAACCTCTGATATCCCTATTGATTCTTCATAAAAAAGGCATGACCCATTGCCATGGGGCCACGGCCATGGTGGGATCTTCAGTGGCTAAATGAACTTCAACTTTGATCATCCATGGACTTCTTTGCTTGATGTTGAATCCTGGCCATTAGGGGTAGGTTGAGGGAGATTTGGGTCCTTCTCTAGACCCCAACATGAGCGGAGGAATCCTAGAACTTGTTGTTTCTCTCTCATCCATCCAAAGCATGGTCCAAGTACCTGTAAATAGTACAAAAAAACATCCGTAAGTGCATTTGATAGTAATACTCATATTGAGGGATTTAACTTGCATTCTACTATGTTTAGATGTGAATAAAGTACAAAATGGCACAAGATGGATCCCTAAAATAGGGATGCATCACCACCCCAAACTTAAAACATACTTGTCCTCAAGTATGCTCCAACTTAATCTCTCTTTTCAGTTTTCTTTCAATAAGGAAGAGTGACAAATGCATAGCAACAGAAAATTATTGACTACATGGTATTGGAAGTGACTAAGTGCATGTGTTCCACCTCTGTCCTCTCCTCTTTCACATTCCAATCATGAAATGAGCACTGAGCACACAAACTTCAAATATAAAGCTTGGGTAAACTGATTCATGTTGGTGTTAATTATAGATGACTAGGAGTATTATTTCTCTTTCATGCATTCAATCTTATGCCTCAAACCACACTAAATTGCCCATGTGGTTGTGGAAAAGGGTAAAGTGAGCTAGATTTGATGTTATTAGCTCAATGGGTATGAAAGTAGAAGAAAGGGTTGTAGAAAGGTTTTTGGAGTGCTATTACATAGAGAACTCATCTTATCTTTATTTGAATGCTCTTAAACATGAGCATCCTTTTATTTTCTTTTTGCTTTCTTTTTCTTTTCTTTTCTTTTCTTTTCTTTTCTTTGCCCTTAGTGTAGATAGGGCATATGGTGGATAGAGTGAGGTGGGGGGGTAAATATATGGCCACCCCAAACTTTTGGAGGTGGCCAAGGACGATTTTGTGCACTAGGGCATCCTTTCATCAGGCGGAGAGGTATGAAGATGGTGAAAGAATAGTCATATCAAAGAGGGGTCATTAGTGTAGTATTCAACATAAGATTCCCTACATGAAAGCTAATACAGCACTTCATCAAATGATATCACACCACATGATAGAACAACATGACATTCACATTTCTATTAAGTGATTCCATAGGCTTTAAGCATTTGTAGCTTGCTCAATTCACAAAACAACTGAAACTTTCACAAACCTGAGAGAAGTGGTGCACATGTAAAAAGTCAACAAACAAGACTACATAGCAATAAACTCTAAGAAACAGCATGCATTTGTCAAAGGACTAATAATTTCATTTCAAACGGTAGAGATTAATTCAGAACATACTTTTTGGTCAAGAACATTCTAGTTTGGGCAACATTTGCCAAAATGGTGCCAATTTGCCTTCAATCACATATAAACCTACATTGTTGAACTTAAAGCCATAAAATAAGCAAAACCTAGTTAAAACATGCCAAAATTACCAAAAAAATCTACATGAAATGCAATGCATGCTAAAAAGAGCAAAAATTTTGAAAATTAGGCAAAAATGCATGAAAGTAGCTACATGCTATGCAAGAATGTAGTAAAAAGAGAAAGAATAGGAAAACTAAACTAGATGGAAAAGGTGGAACAAAATAACAAAGAGAGAGATAGGGTGGTGCATACTACCCTACCCACCCCAAACTTTAGAATCATGATGTCCTCAACATGAAACTATAGCTTAGGGTAGATAGGGTAAGTGTCATGGCTATTGTGGTGGCTGGTCAGATGAGTGAGGAGGATCTAAGCCTACAGGAGGATGCTGGTAGTAATGTCCCATGTAGTCATCCTGGGGTGGAGGGTATGTCTCTGAATATCCAGCAATTCCACCCCAAAAATCTCCACCCCACTTGGGGTTTCTTGGTGCTTGGGCATGGTGGTAGTGAGACAAGTGGTTGACGTGGTGGTGCATTTGTTGTTGGTCTTGCCACATGTATTGCTGGATCAGCTTCATGTCACCTTGTATCTTTTGTATGCTCTCAAGCTACGCCTGGATGGTGGACATGTCGTAGGCATTTGTTGAAGGTTGTTGTAGCTAGGATGTTCCTTCATCCCTTCTTCTTGAAATGTGGGGCTGCCTTTCTCCTTCAATTTCTTGCTCCTGCCCTTACACATTAGATTCAGCAGTCTCCTCTTGTGCGACAATGGCTCCCCTATTGTATGTCTCTTTTGGGTTGTTTTGCTTCCATTCCAACAATTTGGCCTCCAGTCTATGGAGGACTCCCAAAACAGACAGAAGTGGTACAACATGGTATGGCAGCTCAAGCTCAATGTTTGGCATACTACTTGCATGATATATCATTCTTTGGTCCTTCATCATGATAGTGTGTGAGCAGATGAGATAGTTCAAATCAACAAACTCAGGCTCAAATTTATCTTCCAACCCAAAGAGATCATATCCCAAAGCAAGTGTGTTTGAGGTAACAAACCCCTCCCCCATAACAAAAGGTGTTTTACTATTGGAGGGTATGGACCTCATATGATCAATTAATAGCACTCCAAGGTCTATATACTGCTTATGGTGCATTGCTATCATGACAAACATATCCTTATGAAAAATTGAGCCTTGATTATCATACTTGCCCACAATTGTGCTTGCCAAGACCGTTTGCACATAGCAAAACAGGGGGTTGTTTATGGCAGAGGTTTTTCACCTCCCTACATAGTAGTCCTTGCTCCCTGTCAAGAGGTTCTAGAAGTGTACATAGTTGAAATCTACCTCTTTCTCTAGCAGTTTGTCATTCATTTTTTTGGCCTCTTCAGGATTGGCAGCAAAAATACCATTCAAATCAGCTGTCGTGAGAGTATGCATGTTGCCTAACATGGCAGATTAGATAGCATCATTTCCTCTCACCTTCATCTTCTCAAGAGTGGTGAAGAATTCTTGCGTCAATGTGGTGTAGCTAGCTTGGGTGTTTGTGAAAAGAATGTCCCACAGCCCCATTTTCTTCAAACCTTCTTCCACAGCCACCTTGATTCCGAGTCCCTCAATAACTTTCTTGCATCCATACTTGTGGTGACAATTTGCCTTGTCCTGGCTTCTGGGTATGTGAGTGTAATCTTCTCGTGCATGTGTCATCTACCATAGGACACTCCAATGGGGGCCTCGCCTAAGGCCTTAAACCTGTCTTCCTCCAATTGAGCCAGAATGTCCTCTACCTCAACTGACGGATGCATCTCCCCATCTTCAGTGTCTTCCTCCTCCTCATCCAACCTGTACGATTGGGACCCCAAACTCATATTAAGATTGATTGGCACTCATTGTTTGGGGTACCAATGAGCAAACTCCTCTTCATCGGAATGCAATTTCCACCTAGGTTGCGGCTACTCTCTATGATTCGTTGCCATGTAAGACATCGAACAGTGTGCCAGAGTGGGCTTTGGTGGGCTCGTAGATGAGGATGGTGCTACTTTTGGTTTATGGCTTCTTTTCGCAACCACTGTCTCGACCTCATCTACCAAGTTGTCCATGTTCTCCTCAGACTCCTCCTCCCCATCTCCCCAGTACGTCTCATCGGTGATATGGTGGCTATCGGATGTCTGTGTGTAAGATGAATTCATGCACATCGATCGGGGTAGCAATTGGGCGATGGAATTTGATGGTGAAGGAGTGTGGGAAGGCATGGAGACTTGGGAGGAAGATATTTTGGTGCGAGTCTTACCTCCGGTAATGACATCAAGGATATTTTGAGCCCCCTTCTTCACAGCCTTGGTGATCCCCTTCATTTTGTGGAGGTGGAGGTGGTAGGGCTGTGGAAAATAGATTTTTGGGTAGATGAAGAAATGGAGATGGATTGAGGGGTGGAATGGAAGGATATAGAGTTATAGATGGTGGGTGGATGATTAGGTTTCAATTTTGGGGAGAAATGGAGATTTTGGTGGAGGTTTTAGGTGGGGGTGATTGTAGGGAAGAATGGAGGAGAAAGTGGTGATGGAGGGTGGATTAATGGATGATTTGGTATGGAAACAGAAGGGGAGTGGTGGGGGATGATTTGGGGGTGATTGGTGGTGGTTTGGAGGCAATTTGAGGGCTTGGAGGTGGAGCTTGGAGGAGCTGCAGCCGTAGGAGCGCTGCCACGACCATTGTTGGTGTGAAATGAAGTGTTGCAATGGGGGTGGGTCGGATTAAAGATGGACTTTAAGTTATATTTTTTTTTGGGGTCGGTTCGGGCCACGCCACACTCGTGGTGGGTGGCCACGGCATGGCTAGAGTTTGGTAGCACAACTGTGGTGGGGTTCCACGGTTGTGTTGTTGATGAGGAAAGCTCTTACCCAACCATACCACGCTCATGGTCAAGTACCACGGTCGTGGCCATCCATCCTTACAACGTTCGTGGCTAGTGCGCCACGGCTGTGGCCATTCGACTAAAAACACTAACTTCTTTGGCATCTTTGACAAAAAAAGACATGACCCGTGGCCAAGTTTCTTTGACACGGTCATGGTTTGGGGCCATGTCTGTGGTCTTTCGGCCAAAAACCCTGACATCTTTGGCATCTTTGACACAAAAAGATACGACCCGTGGCCATGGGCCATGGTCGTTTCGGGAAACTTTTTCCGTGGCCGTGGTGGGGTCATTCCTTCAACTTTTTCAACTCAAATTCAACAACTTTGTTTTTCTTTGATATCTCACCACAAATTTGTCTTTGTGGCCATGGTTCACCTTTGATTCCTCTCTCTTTAGTACCTATCACCTGCATGTCATCAAAACTCAAAGAAAACTATTAAACACATGTTTGTGTATTTTGTGGAAAATAAACAAAAGTATCAAAAAGAGAAGGTTGGGTGAAAAAGTTCCCAAACCTAGGTGGGTTTCCTCCAACTAGTGCTAAATTTTATGCCTTCATCCGGGCTTATTGATTCTTAACTTACATCATTTTCACAGGATTTTCGAAGCATCTTTAAAGTAAATGTCTCTCTCATGTGCATTTAAGCACATCTCTTCATCAACTTGACATTCTTCCACTAACATCACTATATCAAAACTTTGGTTTGCCTTGTCCAGACCCACTTCGACAATAGATTTCAATCTTTGGCCATTCACGGTGAACTCACTTGCTCCTTCTTTTTCACAAAACACTACATCCCTGGATGGATATACTCTCTTGATGAGATAAGGTCCTTCCCACCCAGACCAAAGTTTTCTGGGAAATAACTTCATCCTTGAATTGTACAGCCACACCCACTTTTCGGGCTCAAAGTCCTTCTTCTTGATCAACTTATCATGTAAAAACTTTGTCCTCTCTTTGTAGATCTTAGACATTTCATATGCTTCATGGTGCATTTCCTCCAACTCATTCAGCTAAAATTTCCTTTTCATTCAGGTATTCTCTCCATCAAAGTCCATTGCATTCAATGCCCATAGTGCCTTGTGTTGCATCTCAACTGGAAAATGGCAGTTTTTCTATACACAAGCTTGAATGGTGTAGTGCCAATTGGGGCTTTGTATGTAGTTCTATATGCCCATAAAGCTTCATTGAGACAAAATAACCAATCCTTGCGGTACGGTCTCACCGTCTTCTCTAGAATGAGCTTTTTCTCCCGATTGGCCAACTCAACTTGACCACTTGTTTGGGGGTGGTAAGGAGTAGCCACACGATGGTTCACCTCGGGTTTCTTGAGCAAGCCTTCAAAGGTGCAGTGGATGAAATGACTTCCGCCATCACTAATCATAGCTCTTGGAATACCAAAATGGCTTAAGATGTTAGATTTTGCAAAGTCACACACCACCTTGTGATGGTTTGTCCTTGTTGCAACAGCCTCAATCCACTTTGATACATAGTCAATGGCAACCAATATATAGACATACCCAAAAGGGGGGGAGGGGGGATGACCCATGAAGTCGATTTCCCAAACATCAAATACCTCCACCACAAGAATGGGTGATAGATGCATCATATCCCTCTTAGAGATAGTGCCCACTTTTTGTCACCTCAAGCAACACTTACAAAATTCATGAGAGTCTTTGAACAATGATGGCCAATAGAATCCGCTTTGAAGAACCTTGGAGGTAGTACGTTTTCCACCAAAGTGACCTCCACAAACTCTAGAATGGCACATAGAGAGAAATTATTACTGCTCCATCTCTGAAACACATCTTCTGATAAGTTGGTCGGGGCAATACTTGAACAAGTGAGGATTGTCCCAAACATAATCCTTGGCCATAGCAAATAACCTTCGGCTTCTTCCCTCATCTAAGTGTTTGGTACCCTCCCACTAGCTAAGAAGTTAACTGTGTTGGTACTAAGGCCTTTGAGTAGATGAGAGAAGGAACAACTACTCATGTGGCAATGTATCTTTGATTCTATTTATGTCATCATAAGGTGCTTCAATCTGGGAGAGATGATCGTAGGCAGAATTCTCCACTCCCTTCTTGTCTAAAATCTAAATGTCGAACTCTTGAAGCAAAAATATCCATCTGATCAATCTAGGCTTGGAATCTTTCTTTTCCATTAGATATTCCAGCATAGCATGGTCCATATAGATAATCACCTTTTATTGTAGAATATAAGATCTTAACTTGTCAAGAGCAAAGATAACTGCAAGCAACTCCTTCTCAGTAGTTGTGTAGTTTCTTTGGGCTTCATCTAGAGTCTTGCTTGTGTAGTAGATAGCATGTGGAATCCGGCCAACTCTTTGGCCAAGCACAACTCCCATTGCCATTTCAGATGTATCGGTCATAATCTTGAATGGCAAAGAGAAGTCTGGGGGTTTCATGATAGGAGCAAAAACTTGTCTTTCCTTCAAGTGGTTGAAGGCTTCAATGCACTTGTCATCAAAATGAAATTCAACATCCTTCCCAAGCAAGTGGCATAGAGGTCTCAAGATCTTGCTAAAGTCTTTTATGAATCGATGGTAGAAATGTACATGTCCCAAGAAAGACCAGACATGTCTTACGGTGGAAGGAATAGAAAGAGTAGAAATGAGGCCCACCTTGGCCCTATCAACTTCAATCCCATCCTTTGAAACCTGGTGGCCTAGAACAATTCCTTCGGGCACCATGAAATGGCTCTTCTCGCAAGATAGCATTAGGTGAACCTTTATGCATTTCTCAAGGATAGTAGCCAAATGAAGTAAGCATTCATCAAAGGTTTTACCAAAGATTAAAAATCATCTATGAACACTTCCAATGATGAATCAAGCATATCTGCAAAAATTGAGTTCACACATCTCTGAAATGTAGAAGGGGCATTACACATCCCAAATGCATTCTCCAGTAGGAAAATGTACCACTTGAGCAGGTGAATGTTGTCTTCTCTTGATCCGCAGGATGCACAGCAATTTGGAAGTATCTAGAGTACCCATCAAGAAAACAATAAAAGCTTTTCCCTGCTTATCTCTCTAGAATCTGGTCAAGAAATGGGAGAGGGGAGTGGTCCTTTTTAGTGTTTTCATTGAGCTTCTGGTTGTCAACACACATTCTCCACTTTGATTGTTCTCTAACTGGCATAAGCTCACCATCCGCATTTTCTACCACAGTGATTCCACCTTTTTTAGGTACAACCTAGATGGGGCTCACCCATGTACTATCAAAAATAGGATAGATAATCCCAGCATCTAACAACTTCACAACCTCTTGAGTTACAACTTCTTTTAGCTTTGGATTCAACCTCCTTTGCATTTGGTGGGTTGGCCTTGCATTATTCTCTAGATAGATCATGTGTACACAGATGGAGGGGTCAATACCGCTCAAGTCACCTATAGACCATCCAATGGCCTGGATGTTCTTCTTCAATACTTTCATCAATGCTTCCTCTTGTTCTGGTGAGAGAATGGAAGAGATGATCACTAGGAGGGTGTCATTTGAACCTAGAAAAGCATACTGCAATCCTTCTAGAAGTGACTTCAGCTCTAGAGTGGGAGGTTCTCTAAGGGAGTTCTTTAATGGTGTAGAAATTGAAGGAAGGTCTTCACTTGCAGCCAATAAGGCTAGCTCATTCTCTTCCTCTACTTCATCATCATCATCTGGTAACTCAACTATTAACTCTAGACCTCTACCTTGAGTGGCAGTTTGAATCCATGTAGGTAGGCATTCCTCCAAAAATTTATCCAGACACTCAATGAGATAGCAATCTTCTTCAGTGGCCCCTATCACCTCGGTTGTGGCTGAAGATTTAAAGATGTTTAACTGGATCTTCATTTGCATGAATGTCACATACATAGTCTTGATCCTCACATGAATCACTACATCAGCTATGGCTAGTAATGGCCTCTCCAAGATGATAGGAACCCTCCTTGTGTCTTTTTTCATATCTAAGACAATGAAGTCGATAGGGAAGAAAGTATAAGTCTCATCATCAAGCCACACAAGCACATCATCAACACATCCTTTAGGTGTCTTTACTGATCAGTCTACCAACTACAAAGTACAATGAGCCAGACTCAATTGCCCCATTTGGAGATCAGAAAACACATCATACGGCATTAGGTTAACGCTAGACCCCATGACTTGAAGGGCTTGGTCTATTCAATGTGCCCCAATGTAGCATGAAATGATGGGAGCACTGGTATATTTCCTCTTCCTTGGCATGGTGTGTTGTGGAATTAAGCTCACTTGCTCGGTGAGCTTGACTTTCTTTGGGGTTCTCCCTGTGGACTTTCTCTTGAAGGTGCACAAATCTTTCAGGAACTTAGCATAAGAAGGGATTTTCTTGACCACATCATGCAAAGGAATGTTTATTTTCACTTGTTTGAAAGTCTCTAGGATGTCTTCAGTGTGCTTCTTTCTTCTCCTCTCAACAGAAGGCTCCTTAAGAGCTTTAGGGAATGGGGGAAGTTGGGACCCCAAACGGCTCATATCAATAGTATCATCAATGGGGATCATAGGAATCATGGTATCACTACTCTGTATCGTAGTATCACTGCCTGGTGTCACAGTATCAACTCTGTCTCTTGTCATAGTATCATCAAGTTGTATCTCAGTATCAACCTATCTAGTCACAGTATCACCTCTATCAACATCAACAGTATCATAGGGGTACTCCAAAGTCTGTTCACTCCTCAAGACAGTCACCACCTTCACATGCTCATGGGTAGTAGAAGAAGAGGCTTCTGGAGGTGGTTGTTGATGTTGGGCTGGTGGCCTTTGGTGAGGTGAATTTGGGTTTTGGAGAATGAATTGCGGTTTTGGTTGTTGTTGTTGTTGTGGATGGGGGTGGTATTGTGGAGGAAGATTCTGGTATGAGTGAGGTGGAGGTGGATCATATTCATAGTTGAGGGATGCTTGAGGAGGTGGTGGGGCATAGGGATTTGGCGGTGCTTGAGGAGGTGGTGGGGAATTACACCCCTCTATATCATGATATACTCAAACACAAGCTAGAATCATTAGGAGGATCTTTATAGTGTTTTAATATACCTAAAGAGAAAGATTGATCATGGTTTGATCTTTTGTGGATTGTCAATTGGATTTGTAATTTAAATGAGTTGAAATCCACAAGTGTTTATATCTTCACTATGGGTGGAGGTATGATATCTTGGGAATCATCCAAGAAAATGTGCATAGTTCGGTCCACTATGAAATCTTAGTTATTTCCTAAGAAATAGTTGGTATGATATTCGAGTGGATAACACATGTTCTATTGGTCCCATATGGGAGAAACATTCTCCACCAGTATATAAACTGTGATACTTTAGATGTCATGGAAAGAGCAAAATAAAATTTTTATATGGAAAAACTAGACATATTTGTCCATGTCAAACATGGGAAGGTGGCTTATATCTGATAGAATTATGTTAAATAGAGTTAAACATGGTATCTTCTAACAAAGCTAGTAAATCAAAGTCTAGTGAACATCACACAAAAGAGAAGGGTATCAAAAGTCCAAGTGATGGAAACAACCTTCATGAACAATGATACTGAATGTGAGGTTTATATGAAAGATAAGTTGTTAGATGACTCTGTGTATGATACATATTGAAATCTTGTTCTTTTGTGTAAGCAATAATTTGTAGTCGGTAGTAGAATGAATGTTGTTCTTAATGAGTGTCAGATATTTTATGGTGGTGCATATGATTCTAATATTTTCTTGATGAAAATCCAACTATATGAATGTGGAGTGCTCACTCTTCTTGAGATTTTGACATATCACTACAGTTCCAATGAATATTCTTAGTAGCACATGGATTAAATGCATCATCTAGAGGTATTATTATAGTACACACCATACACACCCATATGGCACCCTGGCCTCAAGACTATGAAAAATAAAGTATATGGAAACAAACAATAGCTTTGAGGGATAATTCAAGGAGATGTGGTTGCACTATTATGGAGTGTGAACCATCACCATGCATAGTGTAACAATATGAATTGTGGCCTAGACTAGGATCACACTATGATGTAAGACACTAACCTATTTTTACCCTAACTTGGATCTTAATGATGTTTTGTTTTCTTCATTCAATAATATGTTAAATTAATATATATTTATTTTAAATTTACTAAAAATTGCAAATTATTCATTGATATATTTTGCAAGTATGTTTTAAATCATAAAAAAATATATGCTAAATTTTATTTACATGATATTTTAAGGTTTTTGTATTCTTGATGCATTTTGTATTTTTCTGAATTCGTCTTCTAGGTGCATTGATGTAGTTATGGGCCAATGCAAGTTATGGGTAAATGTCACCTAATGCATATCTAGGTTGCTCAATACATTTTTGGGCTGGACAATGTGTTTTTTGGATCATTTTGAACTCGATGGCCACTATTTAGGGGTTAATATGTAACTTTTCACTACTCGCAGCCTATCAATAGGTGACCCCTCCATTGTAAGAGCTCCTTTGCACCCTGTCCCAAATTGGTTTCTTGTTCATGTCCTTAGGTGGTCAAGATCTTAGTTGGTTTGGAGGATCTAAGGCTAAAGATCAACATTTGAGGATTATTTGTCCATAGAATATGTAAGATCTTGATGTCTCCTCATCTTTTCTTGTTGTTTCTAATCTGTTTTTCCTTTCTTGGATGTGGTTCTTGGATATTCATGATAAAAGTATACTCTTTTAGCTGAATTTGGCTCTTTTTTTCTCTCTTTGACTTATTTGGATATATAGCTTGCTAGGAGGGACGTTGGTGAAAGTTTATTTCTAAGAAAAGGTCAAGCAATTTATTGAAACTTTTCATGGATGGAATTCAATGTGCTATATGATACATCATTAGGAATAAAATTAACCATTAAAATCAAAATTACAAATTAGATAGAAATTTAAACTAAGTTATACATAAGATATAGGAAAAGAAACAAAGTTTTGCATGTTATCATTTTGCATCTCTTTAACTTGGCATTTGCACATTCAGTCATATCACTGTTATGTAACAACTTTATGGAGATGTTTAGTGGTGATTTGAGCTTTGTTCATGCTCTTTTTTCTGGAGTTTCTGTTCTTCACAAACGATGAGTGATATGGCAACTATTTTTCCTTATTTTAATGCATAAAATACATGTTGTCCATAATAATGCTAGGAACGTCATAAATATACTTAAATATGTGATCTTAATAGGTTTTTTGGGTAGTATATGACTAACTCTATTTCCTTACCCTATTTACCCTTGCACGATAATATAAGGTATAAACATTAAGTGTTCTTATTGATATAGTAATAACATTTTAAAATACAAAGGATTTTGCTCCAATATGACATTTTTATGGGTTTTCTGGGCTACATGTTGGAAAGTTCTAATTTTTTCACCCTCATTGTTGTTGCATGTGGATTTGATATGCATATGCTAACTTTTCCTAGTCTCTATAATGTAAAATATTTATTGATATATTTTATTCTTCTTACATATGGTATTTTGATGATATTTATTGCACATGTATATCTCCAACATGGAAAGCAAATGGAAAAATGTTTGACATGGTAGTTTATTTTCCGAAATATAAAGAGATACATACCTTACGAGGTAAAGGTTGAACCTATATGAGGGATTGTACTTGTTATTGCTGAAAATAATTATTTGTGCTAAGTATGTACCTTTTTCAAAAGTTCTTATTCTTAATTTACATTATATATTGACTTTATTTACTATGTTGTATTGTGGTTTCTTCATAAAATATAAGTAAAAGGAGAAATTATTCAAGTGAAACGTATATCAAGTAGTGCCCTATGACTATACCTAGTGTTCAAAAGTCAGGATATTGAAATAGGTAACCTTATAGCAACATTAGATGGTGAGGAGATACTTATAATTGTATAATGTTTGGCATATGTGAGTAACAAAGGGTCAGTTATCTTGATACTTAACACAAATTATGTATATGATTGTGCTCCAGGTTGTATTCTGAAATGTATGTGACAATTTGAATGAGATATGTAATAGTATAATTTATATGAGTCTCTATATCCTTGAGATAGGTATCATCTCCTGGATATCTAAGAAGGACATAATTTAAATATGTAGGTGTTTGGTTGATTAGCTCACACTTGTTATACTCACACCAATTGAGGCTTGGTTGATCTTATGGACACCTCTAATACTAAGATCCTATACGGTGAATTAGGGGAGTTCAAACACTAGCTAGTGATTTAAATGGTATACCTCAAACTACCCATGGATTTGATATTAAGTAATCAAGACATTTAGCAATATATGTTTGGAAATTCACATTATGATGATTTAATGCTCTTATATCCCTTGTAAAAATTATTTATCTTATACTACATCTAATGTTGATTTTACCATGTAGAGACTACTACTTATTGATGAATATGCCTTGGTTATGCTAAAAATAGTAAGATTGGATGCTTAGAATGCCTTACAATTGTTATATCATATCACTAGGACAAGTGTCACTGTCGTGGCTCATTGCATCTTTTGTAGGTGATCATCCTAGTACTCATGGTCTTGTTGGTGAGTTTAGCAGTAGTTCATGGTTGGTGTTTATCTTTCAGGATATGTTTATGAGTCATATATGTATCTTAAGTCAAGTCAGGTTGTTTTCTCTCATGATGTACCTATGAATCTATTTTTGGTTTGTATCACATGTATATATTTCCATATTATAAACTTTTTGAGTTAAGCATTTCTTACATATAGGTTGTGATAGTGCTCACATATGATGACCATGTACATACCTATGGAAATGAACATGTGATGCCCTTTTATGTACATATGTGTGGACATTTAGACATAACTTTATATTATGAATTTCATTGCACTCTTGGTTAATGATGCTATCTAGGATCAATTTAGTGATAAATTTTGAGTAATTTCATTTTCTTGGGTTTTCCCCTCTCGTGTGGTGTCTTGATAGGTCAAGGAATCACACTTTGTGGTTTTAGAGCCTAGGTTCATAGAGTTATAGGGGAACCAATGTCATGGTTGTCAATGCACATTCCTCATACCTAATTACCATTTATGGTTATGTATATATGATCATTGCAAAGAGAATGAATAGAGTAGTTTAGTTCGAGTAACGGCTACACAGAGGTAGCAGGCACCAGAGCAAGGAGTCCTTGAAGGGGGACCTTCACATTTTGTTTTGCCTCCTCTAATCCCTACAACATTAGTACATGGACTTCCATGCTATGGCCAGGCAGTTGATGTCTACCATCATGGATATGAATGAAAAGGTGTTGTTCCACCATCCAAGGAACAATATCCATGTGTTTAATCTTCTCAGGTTTTAGGGAATTCCTTCAAGTAGTTACAAATAGTGGGTTCCACAAAATATGTTGGGACTTCTTATATGGCAAATGAAAATCTTTGTTTGTTAGATCTTGCAAATAGTTTTTGTATCACCAATATAGATGTGGAGCATAAGATCAAGCTTTTTATTTTCCTTGTAAAGACCAATATTGGACATTGGTGGGTCATGGAGGTAGAGAAGAGGCCTAGAGTGGAGAGTGGTGATTACATGGGATAAGATTTACAAGGAGTTTGAGGAAATGTACTTCATTTAGTTTTAACAACAAGAGAATTCAATCTGAGAACCTATGTCATAGGATGTTGTTAGTCAATTACTAAAAAGGATCGTTTCATGGAGTTGTGAATGTTCTATCTTAGTTAGTTTCCACAATAGAGGAATGGGTCAGATGGTTCAAGAATGCTTTTTTGAAGAGTGGTCATAAGAGGGGATCCACTCAAATGGTATAATACAAAGACCCTTGTAAACATAAAGTTGTAGAAAAATAACTACTAAAAAGTGACCAAGTGTATCATTGTACAACTATTCCCCACTAGAAAAAGTGGTATTACAAATAAAAACTTGAACTATCTACAAATAAGTCCAGTATAAAAGGGAAACCCATTCAGTCCAAGATATCCTCATGTCCACCATGTAAGTCATCATCCTGAGTCATTTCCATATTGCACTCCTTCACCTGAGTGGTTTGGGAAAAAAATCCATAAGTGGAGATACAAAGGGAAGGTATGCGTCAAATAAAATTGGTATATGTGTGATAATTAAATGTTTTAGCACTATAAGGGCATAAGGATAAAATTAAGGGTGTTCCCAGAAGAGGTGGCTATAGAATATAGGTAAGCTCAATAGAATATATCAAGAGAATGGATAACTAGTCAATGAGAAATAAGATTGAGGCATTATCAATGTAGAGGAACAATCTCCTAAAACAAGGAATTTCTTGCCTTTTATTCGTAGTTAATAACATATAAGAAGTGCATGTAGCTTGCAACCAAACCAGAATAAACTAAAGTAGGGCTAGGGAAACACAAACCACTATCCATGAAAGTAGTATTGAAACCTTAGTTCCCATATGTAAAACATGGCATGGGGAATAAAACCCCAGTGCATGGTAGGAGGACTAAAACCTTAGTGCCTATAAACATATAATGTGATAGAAGGAATAAAATTCTAGTGTCTGGCAAGAGGACTAAAACCTTAGCGTCATGGTAGGATGACTAAAATTGTAGTGTTTAAAACATGCTTAAACTTCTATTAGTTATTACTAGTGCAAATCTAACATGCGTGATAGAGTAAGAAAGGATACATGTACAATTTCTATCAATATCCAAGTATGAAACCAAGGATGATATCATTACACATGACTCATATTGAAGTGGAACTAATATTTAGAAATTAACTTAGGAGTAATCATTAGATGAATTTTGATATTATAAAAGGATTACATGATATTCAACAAGAGGAGTGCCAAACAAAATATGCATCAATATCAAAAATCTAGGAATTAGTAATTATATAATGGCTAATTGAAGGTGGGGAAAAATTATATACCTAATTTTCAAGCCTAAAGGTTAATTCAACATATATATTTGATACCCAAGGTTGAGTATTTGTAAGACCCCTGACCTAGATTACTGGTTTATTGTTTTTTTCTTTGCTTAATATGATTTTTTAACCTTAATCTAGTCTCTTGCGATGCCTTAATAACATGTGACAGTATTATGTATTCAGTTTAGTCATGTATTTTTGATGTTTGATCTATGTATTCTTATTTTGGACCAAGTTGTAATTTACCCATGATGAGGGTTAATCTTGTAATTTATTTCATGCAGGTTGTGCTTCTTGTTCCATTGCATCATGAGATAGAAGGTGATTCTATGGGGCACCTTGTTTGGATCATGGACGATGAGGTGGCATCATGTGTATGTTTTAGGGTTTGCATGGCTATGCATGAGTTGCATGAATGATGGTAGCAACCATGTGTGTGTTTATTGAGTTTCGATCGGTATAGAAATCTTGTCTTGAGTCTTGAGTAGTGCTTCAACCTCTAAACCATGTCTTGGATGGTTTTCTTTGACCTTGTGCCTCAGGCATGTGTTTTGGTCACAAGGGTTTTGCCTTGATGAGGTGTTTCTACTACAAAACTTCTGGTTTGATGTTGTTGTGTTTGATACAAAGGTCTTAAGATGTGTTACAACCTCTACCAAGTGTGTGCTTCGACCATGTTGTGTTTGAGAGCCAAGTGGTTGCTACACCACTTTGGTTTTAATGTTTCCTTTGCATGATAGCATGCATGGTCGATCCTTAGTGGGACAAGTGTCCTTTTAGTACTCTTATGTCTTGACACCTCATATCTTTACCTCCCTCCTACCCCATGTGTATATAAGCTCTCTCCTCCACATGCAAGCAATCCTTTTATCTCTCTTTTCTTCCTCTCTTCTCCTTATTTTCGGCCTTGGATCTTGGTGGAGCTAGAGAAGGCTGATCTTGGTGCTTTGGTGGTTAATCATCCTTACATGTGGTGATTTTGAGCTTGATCGTCTTCTTGGTGGTGATTCTTGGTTATCTTTCTTCTTGGAAAGTAGTTACTCACCTTTGACCACATTTTCCTTTAAAACCCTACATTTCTTCTTTGCCTCTTGGCCATGAGACTGTGGTGCAGCCATGGTGGCTATTCTTTGGGGATCTTCTCTTCACAAAGGTTGGAGACTATGGTTTGACTATGGTGGTACCTATGTGAGAATAACCTCTCTTCTTTCTCCTCTTTCTCTACCTAGGGTTTGAGTTTTTCTTTTCTTGATCTATCCTTTAACGTTGGTGTTTTTATTCATGAGGTGACCTTGTGTCCAAGGTGTTGATTCAATTTGGAGTTCTTCTTCTCTTTTGGAGTTGGTGATCTTGGGAGCTTGATCACTTCATAAGGTGGGCTATACAACTTTCCCCTCTTCTACTATTTGCATCCTAATTCTTTTTGTATGTTGTTGTTCTAATCTCTTAATTGTGAATTAAATATTCTTTATGATGTTATCGTGATCTTGGGTTCATTACTTTGTAGTATTCTCTCATGGATTACCCTCATTCCTAAACCCTAATTTTTCATGCACCTGATTGGTAATTGATGGAAAAATTGATAATTATTACATGCATATGATCTTTGGGTTTTATCACCATGTTAAGTGATGTTGGAAGTTTTGATTTATATTTACATGAGTTTGACAATTGGTCTTCCTCCTATAATGATTTCCCTTATGTGCTTTGGTGGCATTTGATTTTGGAGTTTTAATGCCCAACCTCACATGGAGTTCTCCTCCCTTTTATGATGCATGGTTTCTCAATGTTTATTATCTATTTTGATAAAGTTTTTGTTACGTTTTTGAATTGGTCATGTGTTGGTGGTTGGAGCTTGACCTTGATTAGTGACTACACTTATCTTGAATCTCATGGTTTCTAGGGTGTTACGGGCACTACATAGCTAACCCTAATCACCCATGGCTGTTACAACTTGTGCCCTTGTTTTTCACTGTACATTTTGTGCTTGGTTGCAACACATAATATTTGTGTAGAGGGTCACTACACTTGCGCTATGTTGGTTGCAATGCTTATTTTGGCTTTGGTTGGTTGCTCCTCTTTGTGTTGGTTTCAATCGCAGCATGAGCCTTGGTTTGATTTTGTTTAAGGCATGTATCGTGATGTGTAGTGGTTGATACACATGGATAATACCTTGCGTGCAATCGCTACCCTGACCTATGATAGCATTCGCTACACATGAGATATCCTTGATGGTTGTTACGCATATGTTAATCATGATGGTATTTACATTCCAATCTATGATTGGTGGATACTTAGTACTATGGAGTGATTGATTGAATAATCATAGCTATGATGTTAAACCCTAATGTGTTCCAAGATAATGGGAGATGGTGTATCTAGGGTTTAAAGGTGATTATTGTATTGAGACCCTAATCGGTTACATGGGAAGACCCTAACCCTAATTCTCAAATGTGTATTATAATTGTTGAGCTTGCTTGAGTAATTTGCATGAGATGATACTTTCTCTCTCCTATTTGTATACTCTAACCTTGTAGGTGTAACTAAATAACATATTTAGTCAATGCTATGGTGTGATTGATGTGACATAGGGTGAATGATTATGAGCCTTGTTAAGGCACAAAGAGATGATAATGATGCATTTTGTGTCTCACGACCTGGCAGAAGCTTTATGCCTAATGTGAGGTGATAACCTCTAGTAAGGAGATGAGGGATT
Organism: Alisma plantago-aquatica; assembly: GCA_963693085.1. Classification (NCBI taxonomy): domain Eukaryota; kingdom Viridiplantae; phylum Streptophyta; class Magnoliopsida; order Alismatales; family Alismataceae; genus Alisma; species Alisma plantago-aquatica. The sequence continues at coordinate 531,012,201 of OY856410.1, forward strand.
GTTATCCCCTATTGATGTGATGATGTTGGTGTACTTGAATGGTAGTGGTATCAAGTGATGATGTGATATGTTTATACTTTATATGTTTCATATCTTCTGGAGTTGTAACATACCATTATCTTTGTAAAATTTGTTTAGGGTTTGTAAGTTGTAACTTGATTGATGCTAGAAGACACTCAATTGGATTAATTAATCAAGTGAAACCCTAATCATGTAGTTTCCATGTACCATAGATCCATCTTCAGAATTAGTACTTATTGGATGGTGAAACAAGTTCTCACTTTGTGGAAGCTCATAGTCATATATTGTTGAGTATATGCATTTCATGGGATTGGCTACGGTCATACCCTGCTAGGAGAATGATCGAGGATGTATCTCATTGATGTAATTTGGAATAAATATATGTTATAATTTGAGGATGGTTGCGGTCATACCTTGGCAGGAGTTTGTTTGTGGTCGTAACTCAGTTTTCACTAGTGTTGTGCCTATATGCAATGGCAGACTAGGTTGTTTTATAATTTAACTTTATATGTCATTGTGGTAGACTCAGACTGACTGAGGGTGTGGGAGATCATAGGATTTTGGCTCCTCCTAGATCTTGTATGGCACTGATTTTGACTTAGCAGTGGTCATTTGGAGCATGGGTGGTAAACCTCATCTCCTCGAGGCTTAATAAAAGACGTAATACAACAATGTAGAATACTTTCTTAGTGTTAAACATGACTCACATTGAATGATCCTTTGCCTTATCTCTTCTACTTATTTCTTGAATTATAATGTGGTAAGAGAAATCAACTGTTATACATGTTCTTCATATTCCTTCTTAAAGTATAAGATGTTCTGCTACTCAGTTGTAGATGCTTGAATTGCATAAATAATGCTAACTATTTTACTTATATCATTTAGCTGAATTTGTTCATCTTGTTAACACTGTTATCTTTCTGCTTTAACCTTTTTGCTTATAATAAATGTTGGCAGAGAGTTATATCTCTTACTGGTACGTTGGTATCACTCTGTGGTTTTCCACATCTTTTAGGTGGTCATGCACACGAGGTAGAGATCGCGCGGTTGAGGCTGAGCAACAAGAGGAGCAGTAGATATTAAAGGTTGGATATGTTCCTAGTGTTTTTTAGTAGAGTCATATGTGTCATCCCTATACTCTCAGGTCCTTGGGTTTTTTTGGTAGACTTTGTATATCAATATGAGGTTTTCGTAAAAGGCCATGGTTGTACAAAAATAACTTGTATATATGTAACAGGTTTGTGCCATGATGGCTACTAAATAGTGATGTATACACCTTTATGACATGTTATGTAATACATGTGAAACATTTTATGGACTTTGATGTGATATGTTTTATCTTTGGATGTTGTGATGTGATCGGTTTTAACTTTCCATGTTTTCTAGTAATATGGATGATTAGTTATAGTTCCCTGCCGTGTTTTGAGTAATCTCATTTTACTATGATCGGTGTGTCATAGTATTCATCCTAGGAACACATTATTATGTTAGTTAAACCAAAGTGAATCTGTGTATATTTCCTATTATAGATATATTGCATTCAACATATGATATTACAACATGAATTGTTACAACATTTGATATTACATATTGAACAGCAAACTACTACATATACATGTACTACCACTAAACTATAGGATCTTAAGACAACAGGTCCACCTATACATCAGCTCGCCACACAACTCACAACTATCCTGGATCTTCAAGAGCATAACCGCAACCTAAACAAAAAGATTACATGCGGTACACGTCAGCACAATATTTCAAGAATATTGTACTGAGTACGCCTACGTGTCTTTTATTTACCTCTCAGCATATCTTGGCAATAAGATAAAACTAATATACTTGGCAGTAACAGAAGAATATAAGAAAAGCATATACTTACACAAAGATATTCATTAGCAAAAGAGAACACATTTTTAATCACATTTCCATCATATATCTCATACATCTGCCCCCAAGGGCTTTGATGTTTTTAGGCCTTGTCATATAAACCGTACATCTGCCCCTAGGGCTTTGATGTTACATTTGCCCCTAGGGCTTTGATGTTACATCTGCCCCTAGGGCTTTGATGTTTGTCAATGCACTGTACTACCAAAGCGTTTAGTGCTATCATATGATGGATCATATATTTTATGTTTCATGTGCTCATATCCATAAGTACAAAAAATCAAGCAACATATCATGCAAGGACAATCATTTCATCCAATATCATATGCCAAGTATTTTACTACACGTATAACACAAGCATTTTGTATAATAAGCCAAGTAAGAGGTAATGGTGTACCTTCCAAAGAGATAGATCATACTAAACACATATTACTTATGTCAACTATAAGCTTGGTCAAACCTGATCAAAACAAGACCATATACTATCATCAGGTTCTCATCTTATTATATCTCATCTTAACCCTAATTATGTCCATTAGGGTTTCTCTTATCTCATTATGGTATTCTCATGATTACTTGTATTCTTATCTTATTATTATCTCACTAATGTCATTTTCCAGATTACATCTCATTATCAAAGTTCATCATTTGAACATTAGGTTTCGTATCCTTTTTGTGCACATATTAACCCTAGGTTACATCATTAACCTAGATTAGGGTTTTATAACATGTATTAAGGTTCATTTTCATATAATATAGATTATGTTCATCATGATTATCTCATAATGAAAACTGAGGTTTCATATACTGATATGAGCTTACTCTGTGAATTTCACCATTTATTGAGCATGTATGCATTAATTGCATTGTATTTAGGATTAAAAGCCCTAATTAGACATATTAAGCAAATTACATGATTTCGTACATCAACATGATCATCCTTGACATCAGGTGCATTATAAACATTATTATGGAGTTACTGACATTTTTCCATAATTTTATGTCATCATTTGCTATTTATTATCCACTAAACAAGCATTACACATATTTCATGATATCACTGAGATTTGAGCATCAAAAGCCTGATATTATAGTTCCAGGTTGTTCTACGCATTTTTCTGAACATTTTGGTATATCATATGTATTTTTCTGATGCTCGAGCTAATTACTATGAATTTTGGAAGATTTCGACATTTACTGAATTATTGGGCGATTTACCTTTTTCTAGCCATTCAGAGGCCGCCACGTGTCCAGATTGCGGGTGCGGCTCCTTCAGTTGACAACACTCTGACCCGCCTGGTTCATCGTTGACCCGCCGGTTCTCGTTTGGAATTGGGCCGGTTTAGCCGGTTCTCAGGGATTGGACCCGGTCCTCCCTTCTTTCTTTCCCTGGTCCATGCGATCGTCCCAAGTGGGACTCTGCTTCACGGAGCCACCGCCACATGGCTTGGCTCCGGTGAGGGATCGGCAGCAGCACTCTCCTCTGAAGGTCCTTCTAGAACCTCCATCAGGTTCGAGCTTCCCTCCAGGAGCTCCGCGGCTACTCCACTCCTAGGGCTCACCTCTGGAGCTCCAAGCCCACGAGCTCCCCGGCCATGGCAGCCACCGCGGCGCTAGAAAATAGGGAAAAAGTCTCCCTGCCCTTGAATCTCGTGGATGAGGCATCGAAAACCTTCATCGTAGCTTCACGGACCTGGAGGGACCCCTGGATTGTGTTGCAGAGCCTTGGGTCGGTGTCCCCAACTCCATCTTCATCTCCGGCAAGGTGCTCTTCGGCCACCAACAAAACCACCACGATAGTCCACTGGAAATACGGGGTTTGACTCCCCCGAACTCACGCTTGCTTCATTCGCTCTTAGCTCCATTCATCATCCACTCTAGCTCCATTCCTACCCATGGTCTTCGCTACTGCAGGTTGCGATGGAGAGGCCATGGTATGGAGTATCCTGTTCTCTCTCGTCTAGTCTCAAAACTAAACGTGTAAGGGGTCAGTGTGTAGGTATCACAATGGAAAAAAGAACTGCCCACTAGGTTTCCCTTATGGATCCACGATTACGATGTGGGATTGCTCGAAACTTAGCGTCGCTGACTGCCCCACGACTCTGGCTGATCTGGAGGTAGGGGATGGCGGCTGGGCTGTTAGATCCCATCCAAGGGCTCGATTTAGTCCCCTCCCTAAGTGAATCCGTGGCTTTCCCTTTTCACAGGTTGCAACCACTAGATCATCTATGGAGGGCTGGGATTTACCCACTCCGGTCCAGCCCGAACCAAGGGGCAAGCGACACTGATTAAAGCCCTAACTTAGGTCCAATAAACCATCAACCATGCACATTATTTCTCTAAAAATCAAACCTCCATAACTTCCTCTAGGAACATCCAATTGCCACCAAATTTGAACCATAGCTTCCTCACTACGGAAGGTACCTTGTACACAAATTTGGTGCCAAAACTGAAATGTTAGATCACTCAATTAAATTCCTCAAAAGGTATTTAAAAGAGATGTCTTAATCACCATGTCAACCTCACATCAACACTCCTATTTTTGTCAAAAGTTTATAACTCTCAATATTATTCAACCTTATGATTTCACTTACGTCATTGGATAATCAAGGACTCCAAAAGTCCACTCCATCACATCCTACACACCTTAAAACATATTTCGTCCTCGAAATTAAGCCCAAAAATCCAGTCTTTCACATCATATACAACTTAAAGGAACTTTCGTCCTCGAAAGTACACCACACTCATACTTCTAGGGGAAAAAAATCTTATCTTGCTTTCATCCACATGTGGGCACTATTCTACGTATAACATATTCACGAAACAAAGTTCCATGGTCATATCCAAACCACTCTTAGGAGGTTTCAAAAGCATCTAGGATGAAACCTCACTTCATAGAAGGCTCAACCAAGGGTTTAGGAGCTTAGGTTATGTCATTACATATCTCATATGTTAGGGTTGCTTCCTTATCTTAACCCATGCATTATGATTCAACATCACATTACCATGTTCGAAAGAAGTTAACTAAAGTTAACCGATTATATCAAGGTGTCATCAACATTTTATTGAGATAATTTTTAGGACATGTTCAACATTACATAAGTCTTTTTAGGAGGGAGTTAACTAAAGTTATCCCACTTTATCCGTCTAGTTTATATCAAGGTGTTATAATAGTTATGTTGAGATAACTATCAAACTATACTCTTCATCTTTATTAAGCACTAGGATGAACACCTCATGTAACATGCCTCATTCATATGATATTATTTCATTGTTCATAATAAATTACAACATTTACTAGTGATTTCATCACAAAAAAAATTAACCAACAATATCACATTAATCATCATTATTCATGTATATGGTTAACCATATACACTTTGATATCTATTAAACCATTCTAGGTTTCCATCATATCATGTCTATACATCATATCTCAAGATTAGATCACATCCTTACATATATTATATCATGGTTGTGCTAAACAAACTTATGTGAGTGGCTTGTTAAACATATATCAAAATTGTATCTAGTCCAATTTAGGTTCTCTTGACCCATATCATGAGGGTAGTTCCATGCTCAGTCTCTCTGAGCTAACTCAACTCTATGAGTATCTCATATGCATATACTTTCTCTTTCCTCTCGGTCTAGGGTTCTCGGATTACCTCATTGGCACTAGTGATAGCCTTACAAGCTCTAGCCACATAAGCACAAACCAAACACTCTATGACATGCTCTTCATTGGTCTTCTACCCATGAAACATCTTACCCAAAACTGTCTTATATACACCACTAGATTCCTATGTGGGAAACCACCAACCCGAGCATGAGGCTTCACAGAAACTAACATAGCTACCTCCTCCAGGGTCTTGGGCTCTCTCCCTCACCCAGATGGCAGGTTCTCATATGCACATGTAGCCAGCCTCTCTTTGTCTCTTAGGGTTTGGCCCTTCCAAGGACATCTAGGGTTCAAGAAGAATATAGGAATCATACATAAAGCAACTCAACTCAGTCACTCAGGAGTAGTCTAGTTTAGGACATATCATATCACATATCTCATAAATCTCATATCGTGGAGTCTAGGTTCTCTGACCTTCTCCGTGTGGGTCTTTCTCTCTCTTGAGCTGACCCCAAAACTGGTCCTAACACTAGAGGTCCTCCTTTGCAAAAGAGCTTGAGGCTCATGTTGATTCACAACTTATCTCATCTTAACTTATCTCATCTCACCAAAGAACTCGTCTTATCTCATTAAAGTCAAGTTACTTGCATCATCAACACTTACCTCAAATCCTCAAAACTGGACCTAAGTCCTCAAAGCCAAACATATATTATCGTAAACCATCTTATACCATCTATATACAACTTAGATCATCATCTAATCTTATTCCATCTATCACATATATCCCAACAAGGCTCTAGACATCTAATCTAGAACTACACTCTCTTCTAGATTGATGTCATTCACTTTCACTTAGGTTGCATGATCACCTCCTACTTGTACATGTGTGGGGACACATTTTTGTAATACATATACATAATAAAATATTATATAGTTTTTCTCCGATAAAACATGCGTCAGAGAAAACTACCAAGGTTCGATCCGATTGGAATCAAAAACCAAATCCTGAAAATGAGTATCCCACACATAGTAGAGAGTACAGTGTCATGAAAACTAGTGAAAAGGGAGAGAACAAGGGGTAGACTAGTGTAGCTACTCTATACAACGAGCGTCATATGTCTAGGGTTTCTCTTCCCTTGATGCACGTCATTTCCAAATAGTGCAACGTCCCATACCGTTGCACTACAAGGAAAGAATGACATCTAAGGAATTGCTACTCAACAAGCACTAGTCTAGACCTATTTCTCGGACATCTAGGTGCTAACCTAGAGGCTAGGTCAGATCTAGTCTCTAAAAGATGACTAATCTAACCCTAAAGATATTTTTAAGTTCAAGGTTCTTTGGTTTTGTGTTGCATAATGAGCAAATGTCAGGCTTTGCTATTGTTCATGCTCTGATACCACCTGTTACGTCCTCGGATTTTCTAAAACTTAATCTGATGTGTGACGTCCAAATTGATACCCTCACCTCAGCGAGAATCCCAATTTAAACATCCCACACTAGGCTAAGAAGAAGAAAATCAAGGGAGTCAGAAGGAAACAATCAGTAGAACATGCACATGAACAATAATAAAACCATACACACATGTTCACCGTTCAACATATGATTACAACATGAATTGTTACAACATTTGATATTACATATTGAACATCAAACTACTACATATACATGTACTACCACTAAACTACATGAACTTAAGACAACAGGTCCACCTATACATCAGCTCGCCACACAACTCACAACTATCCTGGATCTTCAAGAGCATAACCGCAACCTAAATAAAAAGATTACATGTGGTACACGTCAGCACAATATTTCAAAAATATTTTACTGAGTACACCTACGTGTCTTTTATTTACCTCTCAGCATATCTTGGCAATAAGATAAAACTAATATACTTGGCAGTAACAGAAGAATATAAGAAAAGCATATACTTGCACAAAGATATTCATTAGCAAAAGAGAACACATATTTTTAATCACATTTCCATCATATATCTCATACGTCTGCCCCCAAGGGCTTTGATGTTTTTAGGCCTTGTCATATAAATCGTACATCTGCCCCTAGGGCTTTGATGTTACATCTGCCCCTAGGGCTTTGATGTTTGTCAATGAACTGTACTACCAAAGAGTTTAGTGCTATCATATGATGGATCAAATATTTTATGTTTCATGTGCTCATGTCCATAAGTACAGAAAATCAAGCAACATATCATGCAAGGACAATCATTTCATCCAATATCATATTCCAAGTATTTTACTACACATATAACACAAGAATTTTGTATAATAAGCCAAGTAAGAGGTAATGGTGTACCTTCCAAAGAGATAGATCATACTAAACACATATTACTTATGTCAACTATAAGCTTGGTCAAACCTAATCAAAACAAGACCATATACTATCATCAGGTTCTCATCTTATTATATCTCATCTTAACCCTAATTATGTCCATTAGGGTTTCTCTTATCTCATTATGGTATTCTCATGATTACTTGTATTCTTATCTTATGATTATCTCACTGATGTAATTTTCCAGATTACATCTCATTATCAAAGTTCATCATCTGAACATTAGGTTCTATATCCTTTTTGTGCACATATTAACCCTAAGTTTCATCATTAACCTAGATTAGGGTTTTATAACATGTATTAAGGTTCATATTCATATAATATAGATTATGTTCATCATGATGATCTCATAATGAAAACTGAGGTTACATATACTGATATGAGCTTACTCTGTGAATTTCACCATTTATTGAGCATGTATGCATTAATTGCATTGTATTTAGGATTAAAAGCCCTAATTAGACATATTAAGCAAATTACATAATTTCGTACATCAACGTGATCATCCTTGACATCAGGTGCATTATAAACATTATTATGGAGTTACTGACATTTTTCCATAATTTTATGTCATCATTTGCTATTTATTATTCACTAAACAAGCATTACACATCTTTCATGATATCACTGATATTCGAGCATCAAAAGCCTGATATTATAGTTCCAGGTTGTTCTACGCATTTTTCTGAACATTTTGGTATATCATATGTATTTTTCTGATGCTCGAGCTAATTACTATGAATTTTGGAAGATCTGGACATTTACTGAATTATTAGGCGATTTACCTTTTTCTAGCCATTCAGAGGCCACCACGTGTCCAGATTGGGGGTGCGGCTCCTTCAGTTGATTACACTCTGACCCGCCTGGTTCATCGTTGACCCGCCGGTTCTCGTTTGGAATTGGGCCGGTTTAGTCGGTTCTCAGGGATTGGACCCGGTCCTCCCTTCTTTCTTTCCCTAGTCCACGCGATCGTCCCAAGTGGGACTCTACCTCACGGAGCCTCCGCCGCACGGCTTGGCTCCAGCGAGGGATTAGCAGTGGCACTCTCCTCCAAAGGTCCTTCTAGCACCTCCATCAGGTTCGAGCTTCCCTCCAGGAGCTCTGCGGCTACTCCACTCCTAGGGCTCACCTCTAGAGCTCCAAGCCTACGAGCTCCCCGGCCATGGCAGCCACCGCGGCGCTAGAAAAGAGGGAAAAAGGCTCCCCGCCCTCGAATCTCATGGATGAGGCATCGAAAACCTTCGTCGGAGCTTCACGGATCTGGAGGGACCCCTGGATTGCGTTGCAGAGCCTTGGGTCGGTGTCCCCAACTCCATCTTCATCTCCGGCAAGTTGCTCTTTGGCCACCAACAAAACCACCACGATAGTCCACTGGAACTGCGGGGTTGACACCCCCGAACTCGTGCTTATTTCAGTCACTCTTAGCTCCATTCGTCATCCACTCTAGCTCCATTCCTACCCATGGTCTTCGCTGCTGCAGGTTGCGATGGAGAGGCCATGGTATGGAGTATCATGTTCTCTCTGGTCTAGTCTCGAAACTAAACGTGTAAGGGGTTAGTGTGTAGGTATCACAATGGCAAAAAGAACTGCCCACTAGGTTTCCCTTATGGATCCACGATTACGACGTGGGATTGCTCGAAACTTGGCATCACTGACTGCCCCACGACTCCGGCTGATCCGAAGGTAGGGGATGGCGGTTGGGCCGTTAGATCCCATCCAAGGGCTTGAATTAGTCCCCTCCCTAAGTGAATCTGTGGCTTTCCCTTTTCACAGGTTGCAACCACTAGATCATATATGGAGGGCTGGGATTTACCCACTCTGGTCCATCCCGAACCAAGGGGCGAGAGACACTGATTAAAGCCCTAACTTAGGTCCAATAAACCATCAACCATGCACATTATTTCTCCAAAAATCAAACCTCCATAACTTCCTCTAGGAACATCCAATTGCCACCAAATCTGAACCATAGCTTCCTCACTACAGAAGGTACCTTGTACACAAATTTGGTGCCAAAACTCAAATGTTAGATCACTCAATTAAATTCCTCAAAAGGCATTTAAAAGAGATGTCTTAATCACCATGTCAACCTCACATCAACACTCCTATTTTTGTCAAAAGTTTAGAACTCTCAATATTATTCAACCTTATGATTTCACTTATGTCATTGGATAATCAAGGACTCCAAAAGTCCACTCCATCACATCCTACACACCTTAAAAGATATTTCGTCCTCGAAATTAAGCCCAAAAATCCAGTCTTTCACATTCCACCCCTTAAAGTGGATTTCGTCTCCGAAATCCACCAAGCTATAGCCCATTATACTAAGGCATAACTTCTTACCAACTATAAATCTCTAGTTCACTTGATTTGAGTTAATATAGTGAGTCATAGCTTAATAGACCCACATCACACCTAAATTCTAATTCAAGGAGAAAGCATATCACTTTATACACCAAGTCATTATAAGTCTTCGCATACTAGATGTTGATCTCAAAAATTTACATCAAAACTTGGGATTATGTTAATTGTGTTGTGTTAGTTATGGTCACATGTACTGTTTTGGTGATTGTACCCTCCACTTATCATGATCATAATCACTTCCAAAAAGTATCATATTTGTTCACTTAGTAAACTACCTTACTTGTTTTCATTGTTTTTATTAGTAAGGATAAATTTGAAAATTATTTTAAATTTTCTAAGTACTATACATGGTGGTAAAATTAGCAAGGCCCATCACTAACCCTATTTAGGTTGTAGCTACACATGTTTGACATTATTACTAGAAACTACCCAAGTATTACTAAATTCAACGTCTATTAAGGCAAGCTTATCATAAGTTAAGTTACACTCTAAATGAATAAAGCATATAAGACTACACCCCTTATAAGGATGAATTTTTAGTTAATCTATCTATCTTAGAAGGGAAACAAGGGTGGATTGATTAGGTCTATTGATAACACCAATTTTTGTGATATTTTAGACTGTTTTTCTGTTATCAAAACTGCCATTTTTAGCTATTTTCCTCTCTTTTGTATGCACTTTTGCAACAATTGGCCAAGCAATGCTCTTAATCCTATATTTCCATCTTTTGCAGAGTTTTTCCTCATTTTGGTGCAATAAGGTCGTCTCGGCCCACATAATAAGTCCAAGTATGTTTCGGCCTTCCTGACGCCCGATACAACCTCCGCCCGACAGGGTGGAGTGACACAATGACGCACGATAAAAGGATGCCGTGCAAGAAGGAGCAGATGGACGACACGCCTTCTACCCGACAGGGAGCCCAGCTCGCCCCGACAACCCAGCTTGTCGGGCGACACAGCCACCCACCGGAAAGCGGGCCGTCCATCACGTGACCGATAGCCGACACTCCTGAGCCGAGCGATACCGGTATCGGTCGTCCACTGACCCGCAAGTAAGGAGGACACGTGGCGCTTCGAGCACCATAACTTCCTCCAACTGCTGCCTATAAATAGCAGCTACAGGAAGCTGAAAAGACAGTTCAGATACCCCAGAATTCGGATAGTTGGGAGCTTTGAGTGATCTTCGGAGGAAACTGCGAGAGCAGGAGTATCGTGCCCCAGTGCTCGTGACGGGCGACACTAGGTGAGCTCTTCCTCTTCCTGAGAGGGAAGGGATAGTTCACTTAGAACCATCCCGGGCGACACTACGGGCCGATATCGGCCAACGATGATGAGCGACACAAGTGCCCGACAGTAGGACGTGTCGCTCCATGCCCGACACGATATCGAACATGATACGCTTCGCCCATCATGCGTGCCTCCCGAGAGGGTGTGTCGCCCGACTTGAGCGTATCGGCTAGGTCCTTGAATGATACAGTCGGCCATCGCGGTGTGCCGCTCGAGAGAGTGTGTCGCCCGACACCGCTGTATCGGGATAGGCCCCTGTCCGGTATCGGGCGGGAGAGCCACTGTAGTCTGTCGCCCTTCTACATCAAGAAGGTGACATCTATCTTTAATTTTGTTATTTAATTCCTTTCTTACGCATTGTATTAAGACCCTTAATGTGTAAGGAAATAGAAAAGCTTAATTACTTGCTGCTCTATGCTTGGTGCGATATGTTTGATATCTGAACTCTAGCTTGCATGTTTGGATTGCGTTTCGCTTAGCTACCGAATCGTGTTTTCCCGTCGCAACAGCTTCGAGAGTCGTGTTGTGGCTCTAGTGTTTGGTTCGATTCTGGAGTATGAGAGTGCCTAGAACGGAGTTGTTTCCGTAACATTCCACTCTAACTTAAGTCCGACAACCTCGAGAGGGGTATTGACACTTGGTTAGAAGTACCCACTCTGAGAGGAGGGATGCAGGGTGTTACTGCTGCCGCTTGTTTTGCTGTAGTCTTATCCTTTGCATCTTGCCCTAGCTCTAGTATTATCTTTCTATTTCTGTTGCATGAAAACCCCTAAAAACTGCTAAATGACTAAAACCTTAAATTTCTCTTGTATCTCCAGTTGGAGATAGTTTTCTTTGTTTTATTTGTGACATCTTATTGTTTCCCTTTTGGGAATTTATATCTCTTTATACCCACCGGAGTGTAGCGTGTCGATTCTGGGTTCTCAACACTACCCCCTTGTCCCTGTGTTCGACCCTGTATATCTACTTCGACCCTGTAAACAAAGTTGCGGGGGCCTAGAAGGATTCAGGTTTATAAATGTAAAAGCTCAACTACCTCAAATCTGCCTCCACTTTTGGACGCGCGATTTAGGCCGGTCAACTTTTTGGCACCGTTGTCGGGGACAAGGCAAAAATAGTACTGTAGATGAATCTGAATCCACTAACTACACTCATGTGCCTCAAGCTTAGAAATGAGTTTGACAGCACTCTTTTTATTTTTCTTTTTCCTTACTATTATTCTTTGCTTAAAATTAATAATTCCATTTTCTAAACTTGAATTTTTGTGTTATTTCAGGCACTCTAAAGAACAGTGATCTGTTCCACTGAGCACCAACTCCAACCGTCATGCCGCCTCGCCTAGAGCCATCCATTTCTGGAGACGAACGCCAAGGGGGGAGGCCTGAATCACCTCCACCAGATGGCAATGACCACTTTGGCGGAAACAAACAGCATGAAGATCAGGAATCGGAGCACTCCGAGGAAGACCACCCCCATGTCAGGCGTCGCCATCGTCAGTGACACAGGTGACACCACAACCAAGAACAACGTCGTGAGGCAAGTGACAGCGACGACTCCGAGGAGGACGAGAAGACGTTGAGGGAGTTGGCATCAACAAAATCCAACAACTCCAAATGTCCCGTCATCACCCCGCGATTCAACGTAGCTAATTTTGAGCTTAAGCCTTCTGTGATCTCTATGATCCAGAACAAAAGCTTCAGGGGAAGTTCGAAAAATGACAACCCCTACCACCACCTCGATGCCTTCAAGAACATATGTGACATGATAAAGATGCAGGGGGTCCCCCAGGAGGTTATATACTGCAAAGGATTCATCTTCTCACTGGAAGACAAAGCACTGTCCTGGTACCTCGCGTTACCCCACCGGTCCTTGAACGGATGGGGGGCGTTAGCTGAAGCCTTCGTAAATAAGTTTTACCCCACCGAGAGGACGGTCAGAACTCGACAGAAAATAACTTCCTTTATGCAAAAGCCGAACGAAAGCCTTCATGACGCCTGGGAGCGGTTCCAAGAGTACCTGAGGGATTGCCCCCATCGTAATTACAAGAAGGGATTCCTTGTCACCACCTTCTACAATGGCCTGTCTCCCGATGAATGGGTGTCACTGAATGCGGCAGCAGGAAGTGACTTCTTAGGGAAAAAGTTGAGCAAGTCTGAACGGATCATCAAAAACATGGCCGAGCTACAAGTCGGCGCTGAATATGATAGATCTGACAGAGGACAGGATAAAAAGGTCGGTGAAGGGTCCTCTCTTGAGTCCAAGGCTCTAGAGACCATCACTTCTCAGATTCAGAAAATAGCCACGAATGTAAAGCAGCTGAGGGAATCCGGCGCGAAAGGGAAGAAGCGGGTGGAAAAGGTAATGAAATGTGTAACATGTGGAGAAGGCGGCCATGGGGTAGATAATTGAATCTACATCTGAACCAGAAGCATCAAGCGACACTGAGTCTGAGGTCGAAGAGACTAAAAAAGTCTCTTTCGTAAATTTCAAAAGACCAGACCACCCTGGTTTCAGCTATGGCAACAAGGAGGCAGCTGAGAATTCTCATCAGCTGCACAACTCCACAAGGCCGCCCCAAGCTTTTGAGAAGAGGGGAGGGCCAAGCCCATGCATCAAAAACGCCCCCTTCCAATTGAACAAAGGAGGTTTTTAGGGGAAGCTAAGTATCAAGGATCAGCCAGAGAGCAAGGACAGGACAAGGCTTCAAACCAAGCAGATGTGGTGGGACAGTTGTTTGATTTTGTGAAGAAGCAGGACACCGTTAACAACCAGTTGGCACAGAGCGCGTTATCAAGTTCTGGTTTTTTGAACTCATTGCAGGTGCAAATGGCGGACATGTAGACGCACCAACGCCAGATGGATCAGCAATTAGCCCAAATGGCCGAGTTAATGAAGAATCCCTCAGGGAAAATACCGTCCAACACCGAAACTACAAAGAAGGCAGGGATGTGATCGAGAGAAGATGGAAATCGGGCTGCAAGAGATGGATGGACGATGTTAGCAGATAAGGAGCGGAAAGGCTGGAGCCGTCAAGCTGGAGACTGAAAACTACAGCGCTTCTCGTGAGGCAACCCGAGCTCGTTTTTCTTTCCTAGAATAGGGTGCATTTACTTTCTGGCAAAATGAACATTATGAACATTATGGCAAGTAATAAGGCCCCTTATGGGCCACCGCCTTGGTTTTATCGACCGCGATGGGTAATACCATCTGAGGTCAGGATCTTAGTCTTCGGCCAATGATGTTTTACTCATCGACTGCTTTTAAACTGCTTTGTTTTCACGATGTATCGGATAGCGACCCAACCAGTGCTATGTATGCGCCCATATTGGGCAAGGGAATTTCGAGGATCGCAAGGGTCGTGCTGACAGATGGACTTGCCCATTTTACAAGTTGCCCTGATGGCCGACACGTGCCCCGGATTCACCTGTTTCACGCCAGTTGAGTTTGCTATTTATAGGGGCGAGTTTTTATCATGTCATGCTCCTTGCCTTACTGTTTCCTCGCTCTCGTATCGTGCTAAGACCTTGTGCTTTTGCTCCCGTGTCGCGTAAGACTGCCCTACTCTCGTTTTGTGCGGAAGTACAGATCACAGCAAGGTAATGGCCGACATACCCTATCGCCCGGCGGACCGTGCCGCCTGACACGTTTCCATCTTTAAGCAAGTAACTTATCGGCCTTACAGGTTTTGTGCTGAGCAGCCTTGTATCGCCTGATATGGATGTTGCGCAACGTACCTTTTAATCACCTCTGCCCGATACGCCATGACGGGCGATATCTGTGTTGCTCATCTTTGCCCTGTTTCGCCTGTTTTGCTGTCGGGCGACACACCGCCTCCTTCTCGAATAACTATATCGGGTATCTCATCTTCGCCCCGTATCGCCCGACAGTCCTGACGTGTATCGCCTTGGTCTTATCGCGTGGAGAGCGTCACCCACACCGCCTATCGGGCACGAGTCTTCACTTCTGAAAACCTCGTATCGCCCGATACGGGGGTGTGGGAACCTCGCGCTTTCAGTCTAAATACAGCGTCATCATATTTAATTAATCCAGGAGTTTGTTTATTCATTTACAGAGATGGCACACACCAAATCAACTGTTGTCCCTATTGACGCACAAGGAAGAAGGATCTACCCCGCGACTGCCGCAGAAGCACCAACTACCGGGCAGAAACGCCTGAACCCAGGACCAGCCAGGGCGTCGACATCAGAGAAGAGGGCTAGGGTTGGAGAAGTGGCATCTCCAGCCCCAACACCGACACCTCCAGCAGCAGCGGAACTCCCGGGGCTCTTTTCGGGGAGTTTCGAACCAAGAGACGACAAGCATGCTCGCCGATATGCTGAGCTGGTGACCAAGATCTACCGACCGAGCAGGTTCTGCCATAGAGCCTCATTCACTGAGATAGGAATCGTGAAGAGGCTGAAGAGCGTACTGGTTGCGGCAGGATTGAAGAAGATATGTTTCAGCCGATCTTCTTCATACACTAAGCTGACGATGGAGTTTATGTCTTCTCTCCGCCGGGTAAAGAACTCTACAGCGGAGAGAGAATAATTTGGCGGGCCAGACAGACTCCAGGCCCGGCTCTACAATTCGGAGTACACCATCTCCGAGAAGCTCTTGAACAAGATCTTCTCCTCCAACGAGGAGGAGAAGAACCTGATGGACAATGGTGAGAGGATCACCGAGGGAGATAGGTTTGATCCCGTACAGCTTTGGGGAAAGCTTATCAGCGTATCTTCGTTCAAACTGGGGAGAAAGGTCATGACAGTGCACTCCTGCTTCTGGAGGATAGTGCACAAGCTGGTGGCATGCTTGCTGTTCAGCAAGAATGAGTCCAGCAGTATCTACACAGAAGAGCTCCACGTCATGTGGCACATAATGGAGGGTCGAGTGATCAACCTCGGTCGGTTTTTGCTGAATAGGCTACACCCAATGAAGGAAGCCACCAAGGAGTACTGCATGGGCGGCATCGTCAATCTCATCGCAGTAGGACTCGGGTACCCAAGCGAGCTGCGCAGCCATTCGAGGACGCAAGGTGACGAGGTGTTTGACACCAAGTACTTGATAAGGACCAACATCGTCAAGAGGGAGGGGAGGAACTTCTTCTACAAGTTTTCAAGGATAGATATAATCCTCCCCCTCCCTCGCTGTGCCGACTACGACGCAGAGAAACTGATCTTCACCACCGCCGAGATTGAAGCTGTAGCAAATAACACAGCTCTTACCACATCGACCAGGGCCCCAGAAAGAGCCGCCCCAGAGCTACCGACGACAATCGCTGGCAGAGTTGTCGTCGCTCCAACTGTATCAGCCACCGCCATGACAAGAAGGGTGATAGCTGAGAAAGAAACGGTGATCGTCGAGGTCACCGAGACAGAAACTCCGAGAGCTGCCGTAGAAGACACGGCCATAGCCCCTGTCATCCCTGTGATGCCTACAGAGGCAGAAGAGACACCTCAGTCGAACTCTAGTAATGGGGTGTTCGGCGAGATCCTCAGAATGGATCTTGAGGGAGCTCAGTTGATACCAACGCCACCGCCAGTGTCGCCTTTTGTAGCAGGTGAGGAGATCGCCGACAGTGCGGAGGTGGAGAAATGTTCGCCCGCACCGCAGCCATCCCCTCCCCGTCAAAAAGGCAAGGCAATAGCTACTGAAGGAGCACCGTCACCTCGCTTGGCGGCATCGGCAATGCAAACAATTCATATAGAGTCTACCTCGCCTGGTGGACCTTCAAGCGAGCAAGGTGTCGCGAGGACGAAAGGGAGACCTGACGGAACTCTTCCGTCACTCAGAAAGGTGCTCGGGCACGAGCTCGACAACCTGTGGGAGGTAACAGACATAAACTCAGCTACCTGTATTTCCCTAACCCGCAAGTTTGCATCTTTCCAAAACAGGTTGAATAGCCAAGAGAGAAAGTTGTTGACTCTAACGAGCCTTCCCGGCGGACTAGAAGCCTTGAATGCAATAATGCAGCAAGTTCTCCAACGACTAGACAGACTCGAGGAGAGAATGGACAGAAGTGATGACCATCCATGCCGAAGGCAGCCGAGACGGTCGTCGTCACCCCCTAGCTGTGGCTCTCCGTCTTCATCGACGTCCGCTTTGACATCGGCGTCCCCCTCCGCCTCCAGCGAGCGATCCATAACGCCCAAGGAGGGGACGCAGCCAAAGTCGACCGACGGAGCTCCAGCAGGACAAGAGAGCTCCTTAGGTCTAGAAGAAGAAAATCCCTCAGTCTCCCTGGATGAAGTTGAAGATGATAACGAAGATATCAGCATCAGGGGAGACTCTTCTAACAAATCAGAGGGAGAAAAGGGGGACGTGTATGCAGCTAATGAAAGACACCTCCCCCGAGGAAGACGCTCGATGGCAGATAGGTTCCGTGAGCCATCTGAGATACCTTCCTTCGAGATGGCCAACTTCGACAGAAGGGCCATCGGTTGCCTGACGATTAGAGACCAGAGACTGCTAGACAAGGTCCTAAGATCGCGGGCAGATGAAGAAAACGTCGTCTGGAGTGACGGCTACTTCTCCGTACGACGGGGAACACTCCGCGGCATGTTCCGCTCGCCGACCGTTGTCGGAAAAAGACTGTTTAGGGTCCTCGAAAATGCGATAATAGAAAATATCGATAGCAGGCTAGGTCAGAAGAAAATATACACCGCCACCCCGACCTTGGCAAGAAGGATAATGAAGGGAGAACAAGACTCCACTGCGGTGACCAACATGCTACGACACATTGACGAGCATAGCCCTAACCCCGTGTTGGCACCGTACAAGCATCGCGACTTTTGGTTCCTCTGCATAGAAGACTTAAAGAACCACGATGTCCGGCTGCTGAACTGTAATCACAACGAGGTGCCGCACTCCGGAATTGCTTTCAGCCACCCGGAGGACCAAAAGCTGAGGCTTCTACCGTTGCATCTTCTACGAGCTATCAAGCAAGGAGCCAAACGTCATGGCGGCGTTTGGAACTTCTATTCTATTTGCAACTTCCCCGTCCAGGCTGAAGAGGGAAGCGGAAATAGTGCCTTAGTCGTCTTAAGTGCCATTGAGGTGCTCAGTACTTTTGGCAACTTGAGGGCCCTTAGGGGCACATGTTTCTATCACCGCAGGGGCACATACGCCATGCTACTGATCAAAGACGGGTGCTATTTTTGAGACACAAGGGTACCTGATAAGCTACTAGACGATGACCAAGAGGACGAATCTTCACAATCTAGCAGCTCCGCAGAGAAAGAGGCAGAGCGAGAAACTGAAACCCACAGGGCAGGCAAGCAGTTGGAGACCCTGCGGAAAGTGCATGGGATGGAAGACACTGCTTCGCCTAGAGGTACAGAAGGGCTGATCAAAAACTTCGACCGCTTCTCATGCACTACGCTCACACAGGAGCAGGTAGATGAAATCCTTCTGAAGTTAACAGATGCTACCCCGGGAGATGTCATTTACAAGGCAGGCGATGTGGTAGTCCCAGTAGATGATCTAAGGGACATGGTTAAAGAAGGAGGATGTGTGGTGGTATCTGTATTTACCGCTTGCATCCAAATATTACAGCCAAAGTTCGAACACGCATACATATCCCACCCTATGTTGTTCAACGACGTCTGTCTGGTCGATGAAACGGGAGCAAAGAAGCTTTTTCTGGAAGAGTTGGAAAGTGGGGTCCCTAGCCAAATTTTTCTGCCAATTCTGCATTATAACCATTGGACGCTCCAGATGGTGTACACTCGGCAACGAGCAGGAATCTTTTACAACAGCTCAGACAGCAACAAGAACCATCCAGTGTCGTGTACATCAGAACTGTTGTCATCCGTCGAACACTTAACTCGAAAATACTACGACGCGGTGGCAAAGATGATACAACCATTCCTGGACACGCAAGCAAGCAAATGGCACGAACTCCAGTTCTGTCACCGTATCCCGCAACAGATTCCCCTATCTAACGACTGTGGCATCTTTGTCCTAGAATGGATAGCAAACAAAGCAGTGCCTGACCAGCTCCAACACATCCTTTATCACAGCAAGAGAGGAGAGTACGTGTGGGGGCTTCTATCTGACGCAGGCGCGCTCATCGGCTAACCGTCACTAGATCAACATTACCCTACCTTATCTACTTCACAACTCTGGGACAGAGTGTGGAGCAAGTTTGGGGGGGGTACCATGTACCAGTGAGGGAGGTACAAAATTTTGTCTCTAATTCTTTATTCTTTTGTTCTTTCCTGTATCATGTGTACATATATATGCTCATATAAAAAAAATTTCCCTTACATATGTACAAAGTCTATATTAATAAAAACCTGATGCAACTGCTTGCAAAGTTAGTTTTCTTTGTGCTTAATGAGATACAAGTCCCGTTATATCTTTCTGATAATGCTGCTTCAAACAAACAGAAGATTACGTTTTTCCATGCCAAAAATTTTGAAAAATATAATAATCTCGCAAACAGCTAAGAGACGAGTATGGAGAAGGAAAAAGCTGCCCAAACAGCAGAAATCTCTTGGTTTCCCCTTTACCCAACGAAAATCCAAAAAAGAGAGAGAAGTCTTATGAGTGTGAATAAAAGCATGAGAGTTGTGCCCAATAAAAGAAAAGAAAAAAATATATATACACACTTGTTTTCCAAAAGTACCCATCTTTAGGCATGGTAGATCCGGGGCAGTGGTACGTAGGATGTGAAATCACTGCTCTAAAGCCAACTGGCTTGGACTGCAGGGACCACTTGCCCGCTAATGGACCCTTACCTGGATGGACTGATGGAAAACAAGATGAAAAACCCAAAACGCCTTAGCCTACCCTTTACACAACTTTCTGCCCCGAAAATAAAGCTATTTGGTGTGTAAGCTAACTTCGAAATCATACACTAAAGTCTCGCTGAAGCTGTATAAAAAAATTCTACTGAAATAATAAGGCAGGAAACGCAAGATCTTTTGTTCGTAATGAGACAGTATTATCTCTAAAGGCATTACTATAGTTGCTTTACCTCTTGGCATGAAAGTTGTACCAAACAAGAAGAAGCATCACAAAATAAAGTTTAAATATTGATTGAGGACAATCAAAACGCTAAGTTTGGGGGAGTTGATAACACCAATTTTTGTGATATTTTAGACTGTTTTTCTGTTATCAAAACTGCCATTTTTAGCTATTTTCCTCTCTTTTGTATGCACTTTCTCAACAATTGGCCAAGCAATGCTCTTAATCCTATATTTCCATCTTTTGCAGAGTTTTTCCTCATTTTGGTGCAATAAGGTCGTCCCGGCCCATAGAATAAGTCCAAGTCTGTTTCGTCCTTCCTGACACCCGATACAACCTCCGCCCAACAGGGTGGAGTGACACAATGACACACGACAAAAGGATGTCGCGCAAGAAGGAGCAGATGGACGACACGCCTTCTACCCGACAGGGAGCCCAGCTCGCCCCGACAACCCAGCTTGTCAGGTGAAACAGCCACCCACCGGCAGGCGCGCCATCCATCACGTGACCGATAGCCGACACTCCTAAGCCGAGCGATACCAGTATCGGTCGTCCACCGACCCGCAACTAAGGAGTACACGTGGCGCTTCGAGCACCATAACTTCCTCCAACTGCTGCCTATAAATAGCAGCTACAGGAAGCTGAAAAGACAGTTCGGATACCCCAGAATTCAGACAGTTGGGAGCTTTGAGTGATCTTCAGAGGAAACTGCGAGAGCAGGAGTATCGTGCCCTAGTGCTCGTGTCGGGTGACACTAGGTGAGCTCTTCCTCGTCCTGAGAGGGAGGGGATAGTTCACTTAGAACCGTCCCGGGCGACACTGCGAGACGATATCGGCCAACGATGACGAGGGACACAAGTGCCCGACAGTAGGACGCGTCGCTCCATGCCCGACACGATATCGAACCCGATACACTTTTCCCGTCATGCGTGCCGCCCGAGAGGGTGTGTCGCCCAACTTGAGCGTATCGGCCAGGTCCTTTAACGATACAGTCGGCCGTTGCGGTGTGCCGCTCGAGAGAGTGTGTCGCCCGACACCGTTGTATCGGGCTAGGCCCCTGTCCGGTATCGGGCGGGAGAGCCACTGTAGTATGTCGCCCTTCTACATCAAGAAGGCGACATCTATCTTTAATTTTGTTATTTAATTCCTTTCTTACGCATTGTATTAAGACCCTTAATTTGTATGGAAATAGAAAAGCTTAATTACTTGCTTCTCTATGCTTGGTGCGATATATTGGATGACTGCTATGTTTGATATCTGAACTCTAGCTTGCATGTTTGGATCGCATTTTGCTTAGCTACCGAATCGTGTTTCCCCATCGCAACAGCTTTGAGAGTCGTGTTGTGGCTCTAGTGTGTGGTCCGATTCTGGAGTACGAGAGTGCCTGGAACGGAGTTGTTTCTGTAACATTCAACTCTAACTTAGGTCTGACAACCTCGAGAAGGGTGTTGATGCTTGGTTAGAAGTACCCACTCTAAGAGGAGGGGTCCAGGGTGTTACTGTTGCCGCTTGTTTTGCTGTAGTCTTATCCTTCGCATCTTGCCCTAGCTCTAGTATTATCTTTCTGTTTCCGTTGCATGAAAACCCCTAAAAACTGCTAAATGACTAAAACCTTAAATCTCTCTTGTAGCTCCAGTTGGAGATAGTTTTCTTTGTTTTATTTGTGACATCTTATTGTTTCCCTTTTGGGAATTTATATCTCTCTATACCCACCGGAGTGTAGCGTGTCGATTATGGGTTCTCAACACTAGCCCCCTTGTCCCTCTGTTCGACCCCGTATATCTACTTCGACCCCGTAAACAAAGTTGCGGGGGCCTAGAAGGATTCGGGTTTATAAATGTAAAAGCTCGACTTCCTCAAATCTGCCTCCAATTTTGGAAGTGTGATTTAGGTCGGTCATCTATGCACCCAAAACTTCTTCTTAGTACCCACTACACACCACTAAGGCCTAGAGTCTTACAATTTGTCAATCCATACAAGGGTTTTTCATGAAAAGGGTTTCTCCACTACTCAGACCTCCTTATGGTGGTGACTTCATTCCAAAATTCATCGATAAAAAACAAAAATGATTTTTCTTTTTGTACATCTAGTATAATTATGATTGTAAGTTTGAATGAGAAAATTTTGCAATGTAAATCTAAAAATGATACCACAAACGACAACCAAGACAACCACTTTGCACTATAAGATACCCATAGTATTCTTCCATCATCACTTTATTGGAACACATGGGTCTAAATCTACATGTCTTCTAAAGGTATGCCATAAGCATTTCTAACCTACAACATGGAGAAGGGGGAAATCTTGTTATACATTATGAACTTCTACTAGATCATATTAAGGCATGACATCCTATGTTCTCCAATTCACACTTATCATAATTATATTACCTCATCTTGAGATATAGGGGGGCTATATGACCATCCAACATTTTAGAAAAAAATAGGGTTTCTCTCATCTGTCACTAGTTTGCAATGATAGTGCCTTCACAAGTTAAGGTGGACTATATGGTCAAACCACTCCTCATCTTGATCACTAGGTAATCCAATCACACTATGGATATGAGAGAGATATATTTGTAGGAACAACTACATGTCACATCACCTTCAAGAACCACCACCTATGAAAGAAGAACAAAAAGCTCAGTGGGGATGGTGCCTAGCCATTTGGTAGGAATATTTGGGCAAATCTTATGTAAGAATAACTACTACATGAAAAAGGCAATACTTTCTCAACCACAACCAAGATAGCTTATGTTATCAATTATGACCATCATCTAGAACTTACTACAGGCTTATGCTTGTTATCAATGCATGCTTACTACCCACATGAAAGTATGTGAGTCATGATATAAAAAAGCAGCAACAAGAGAGATTTAAGGCAAGAACTATATTTAATCTTGTCCAAAAGTGCTCAAGTCATTGTGCACTTCATAATAGTTGAACTAACTTTCCTTAAGTCTAGATATAGGAAAGAATCAATGAGTTTGTTTCATGACAAGATCAAAGGTGAGGTCAAATGTTCTACATTTGTTTCATTCAAAAGTCCAGCAGTCATTTGAGGTGGCTTCACTAGGTGGAAATAAGTATGTTTTTACATTCATTGATGATGCATCTAGGAATGTGTGGGTCTACTTTTTGAAGACCAAGGATCATGTCTTTTAGTGTTTTTAGGAATTTCAAGCCATGGTGGAGCGAGAAATAAAGACAAAATTAAAGTGTCTCCACACGGGAAATGGGGGAGAGTACACCTCTAAGGAGTTCTGGGACTACTACACACAACATGACATGGGACATGAGAGGACATAGCCTAGCACAGCACATCAGAATGATACAACTAAGAGGATGAATTGGACCATAGTTAAGAACTTCATATGCATGTTGAAGATTGCATAGTTTCCAAAGACACTTTGGGGTGAGGTAGCGAGTCATGCCTACTATTTGATGAACTGATCTCTATCAGTTCCATTGGGGTTTGTGATGCAAGAGAAGGTATGGATAAACAAGGATGCATCATATATTCATGTACTTGTAGTTTTGTGCAAGTCATATGTACATTTTGTTAAGGAAAAGCGAAAAAAGTTGGAAAACAAATTGGCTCCATGTATCTTTATTAGCTATGAAAATTAAAGATTTTGTGACATGTTATGGGATCTTCTGAAAAAGACAATGAGATGACAGAAATATGTGATATTCTATGAGAGTCACATAGTGACAGAGCCTGAGAGTGATGATGCAGAGGATGTAGGATCATGTGATTGTTCTTTTAATGATGAGTATGAGGATGATTCATCTTCTTCACATATGTTGTCTTTGGATGATGAAGTAGAGAAACGTGATAACCCTATGCACTAGAGTAATAAACATTGAGTGGTCTTATTCCATATGCATAGTTGAGTTATTTAGATTTGCAACTAGAGGCTTTTGGACAAGGTGGGCAAGATCATCATGGAGTAGAATCCTCAGGGCAATAGTTGAGGAGGTATAATAGAGTTTGTCATCCTTCATCTAGCTATATGACATCTCAGTATTTTTTTCTCACTGATTAGGGGGGCTAGATACCTTCAAGGAGGGATAGACTCATAAAAACATATCATAGTGACATTAGGCAAGTCATGGGGATTATGTATTCTTAGTAGAATAATGATATCTATGAACTTTTGGTGCTTTCCAAGGACTGGATAGCACTAAAGAACAAGTGAGTGTTCATGATGAATGAAAACAGACAACATCAAGGATATGAATTACAAAGATAGACTAGTTGTCAAAGGTTTTAGTCAAAGACCAGGGGATTGATAAGATATTTTATCCTATTGTAAAGATGACTTCTATGTGATAGGTTATAGGCTTGGTTTCTAGTCTAGTTCTAGAGCTTGAGAGGATAGATGTGAAGACCACATTTCTTCACAGTGACCTAACTGAGGAAATCTACTTGGAGCAACCAGAAGGATTCCTGTCAATGAGAAAGAGCACTTAGCATGCAGATTGAAGAAGAGTTTGTAAGGGTTGAAACATGTTCCTAGGTATTGGTACAAGAAGTTCTGTTCTTTCATGCAAAGTCATGAGTATTGGAAAACAAGTGTAGATCCATGTGTCTACGTCAAGAGGTTCACCAATGACAAGTTCATTATTTTACTACTCTATGTGGATGGCATGTTGATAGTGGGACATGATGTCAGTATCATCAGAAAACTAAAGACAAGACTTTCCAAAGCCTTTGGGATGAAGGATTTGGGACCAACACAATAGATTCTAGTTATGTGTACCATGCATGATAGGAAGAATCATAGGTTGTGGTTGTCACAAAATCATATTAATATGAGAAATCCAAATACATGAGTACTCCACTATCAAGCCATTTCATGCTAAGAAAGAAGTCATGTCATTCTACAGATGGGCAGAAGGAGGAGATGGTCAGGATTCACTATTCTTCAGTTGTGGGGAGCTTGATGTAAACAATGGTGTGTACTCATTTTAATATTGCACATGTGGTTATAGATGTAAGAAGGTTTCTCTCAAAACTTCATAAATATCATTGGGAGGTTCTCAAGTGGATCTTCCAATATTCATGCAGCACTAACAACACATGTTTGATGTTTGGTGATTCTGAACCAATTCTGAAAGGCGTTGTTGATGTTAACATGGTAGATGGCATTGATCACATGAAGTCCACCTATGGGTATATTTTCACTTTTACATGGGGATCCATATCTTTCCAGTTTAGGTTGTAAAAGTGTATTGCAATTTCTACCATATAGGAAGAGTACATTGCATCAATGGAAGCAGGAAAAACAAATACTCTAAATTGAGAGATTTTTGGGGAATCTAGGCATGAATCAGTTCAGTCTAACTATTTTTTGTGATAGTCAAAGTGCTACTGGGTTGATCAAGAATGCAATGAATCATGCATGGAAAAAGCACATTGACATGAAATATAATTGGTTTTTTTATGTCATTGACAAGAAGTTATTGACACTGAAGAAGATCCATTTTGAGAAGAATGCTTCTAATATGATAACCAAGGTGGTGACATGAGACAAGTTAGATATCTATAAAGAGCTCAAGATCATACATTTCATGTGATGATTTTATATCCTACTTGGGTTTGAGTAAAGATTGTTTGGATTTTGTGTACAGCCTAGAAAGGGCAATACTTAGGGCTTGGATATTGTGTTGCCATATGATATGACTATATATATCCAAGATCCAACAACTGTCAATTTAGTACAACCGCAAAAGCAAGAGGTATATGTAGTCATCGTTATTGTATACAAAATGATAATTAGTGTTAAACTATTGTTTACTATTATGAGATGGAAGCAAAGAAGAAGAAGAGAGAAGAAAATAAGAAAGGAAGAGAGGCAGGATTTTCAAGTAACTGGGTATTTTTAAGACCATTTATTATTGTGTGATGTGTATAAGTGGGTGTCTTTTCTAAATTTATAGGGTGGAAGATCGTAGGCAGATCCTCCTATGTCAGTATTTTTCTAATATCTATTTTTGGCTATATTTTCTCGAGTATGGTTCAAAAGTTGAGAAGAACAATTGTGTTTTTGCTTATAGTAGATTTGCAAATCAATTGGCCCCATGGATTTTCCTTCACATACTGTGAAGTTTTTCCATGCAAAATCTTGTATTCTCTTTATATTCTTGTGGTTCTTGTC
This sequence comes from Alisma plantago-aquatica, assembly GCA_963693085.1. NCBI lineage: Eukaryota > Viridiplantae > Streptophyta > Magnoliopsida > Alismatales > Alismataceae > Alisma > Alisma plantago-aquatica. The sequence goes on from OY856410.1 coordinate 531,038,860, forward strand.
TTGAGTTTACACATTCATTGGTAATGCTTCTACAATAATTTGTTCTTGTCACATCGTGGTTCAATAATATACGTACATATATTCCCCAACAATAACACAAAATAGATAGACAAGTGCAGCTATTACAATTGAGGGTAATTGAGTCAACCAAAATTAAAAGGAGCATGGGTACACCTGAATGGACTTTAGAAGATCTTCTGAAGATATTTTTTGAATCTTTACATCTTGATTAAAGTATGATATAATTAAAAGAGATGGATCTATGTAGTCGAAACCAATGTGGTTGGAATCAAGCCTTCTATAATGATTATAATGGTAAGAAAACTCCTAAACCATTCACATTGTTCTCAAATTCAATACTATATTTGCAGTGATCATGCATGATGCACAACAGAGATTGAAGCATACAAAGACCAAAGTGGATATTGTAGATACTTATGCAAGGTTAAATGACTTGTAGATATGTTGCTAGCAAGTTTGAAGTTCCTTTAGGGACTCATTTGGTGATGTGGATGAGAAGGTGTCATAGTTTATGACTTATAGGATTGTTGGAGTTTTAAAAGAAAGGTCTCAACTCACTTATCACCCAAAAGTGTACAGGGTCAATTGTAGTTGAGTGTTCAACTCAAGGAGCTAGGTCAGTCAGGTGTAGAATCATTAACTTTCATTAATCTAGGTTGATTACAAAAGTCGATTTGATTACAAGTATCTAAAAGGCAAGTAGAAATAAAGATATTGGTTTTGTTCAAATCAAAAAATGGAGAATCCTAGGCATGGAATTTCACTACCACACCATCACATCATGCATAACAATGAAATTAAAACATGTAGTCAATTTTTCAAGGAGGTTGTCATCATCATGCACCTCCCAGTGGCATGAGATGGTTCTCTTAATAGCATAACATTCCCATGTTTACGCTAGATTCTATCACAATATAAAACCTTAAACATACTCTAGCCATTCCCATGGTCAAGAACATATTACCATGAATCCTACTCCCTACTTCATCATATGTTCTCCCAAATAGTACAAGAAAGCATAAAACATGTATAACAGGTGGCCAGTCAAACATACAAGCAATAAATCATTGTAAGCATCCATGGAGAAGAAAATAAACTAACATAAGATATAAATTTTGTGTTCACATGAGTAATGGAATGGGAGCTACTCTCTCATACCTAAGAAAAGAGTTCTACTCATCCATAATGGAGATGCATAGACATATTGTAGAATTTTTAGAGTTTTGCATGATTAAGAGAAAAAAAGCTAAAGGAACCAAAAGTGTAGCCAAGGGGGGGTAGAGCTCCAGCTAGAGGATGAGATTCCATCCTTGGAGCTATTCCAACTCAGACAATCTCCCACCCGAGAAGCTTGTGTGAGGAGAAGAGCTATGTTGCACCTGTGGAGAAGAAATGGAGAAGAAATAAAGTATAATTGAGGCTCTTTCCCAAGAAAACCTGTTCTTCCACCCCAAAATCACCTTCCACTACTCTGGAACCTCTCTTGGATGAAAATTTCTTGCAAATGATGAGTGATAACCGCCTAAAAGGTTGCATTTCTCTTTTAAAATGAGGGGCGGTTGTTGTCAATTTCTATAGAAACTAATAACGACACAGTCTGTCTGTTAGGAGACATGTCGTGTCTCTTCATGTAACTTGTTGACTAATTATTGCTGGCAAGAAATACACAACATGTTTTATGAGAGATGCACTGTGGCACTATCGCTTGAGTGGATCTAAGCTATAAAAAGTGTTCAATTAAATACACACCCATGTACATTGGCAGAAAGTTAGGGTCGGCCCCTGAATTGTGAGGACACGGTGTGTCTTAAAAAAGACATGATGTGTAGCTGCTATGTACTTCAGTAGTTGAGGGCATTAGAATCTTACAAGCCTGTGTCTTAAATAAAACAAGTCATGTTCTTCATTCTATGAGCACTTTTGGAAACTTACATGTTGTGTCTTAAATAAGACATGTCGTGTTCAGTGATGTTTCTTCAAGAATGAACTCCAAATCAACTACAAATTGAGGGGAGTTTCCATTAAGGTCGAATTTGAGTTGGGTTATCTCAAATTTGACATTTTGAATGTGTGTTTGCAATCAACATCATGCAACAAGTAAAATAACTAAAAGATGGCAAGTTCAGCAAAATTAGAGGCTAAATGGAAGGTAAAATGAACGAAATTTGGGTGTGGATGTGTGCAAAAAGTAGATATGAAATGTGCACATCAAACCCCCCCTAAGCTTGAACTATTACTTGTCGTCAAGAAAAAATATCATATAACATAAATGAAGGAAATGTAAAGCTCATGTACAAATCAAATAAAATGGAAGATATAAATGGGGTCAAGCCAACCATAATTATCAAATTTGTACTTATAGCCATGGTTTTAGCATAAACATCCAAGAAAGAAAATTAAGTTCAGTAAGTGTAACGATGCCACCTCCTGATAACCCCCAATTAAGGGAGACCAAAAGGTCAGAGTTGTTATCCCAATTAACAGGATCAAAGGTTCAATAATTAATCAGTAATAATTATGAAATTCTACCAAACTAAACAAAAATCTGGTATAAAATAAAACTTTGCATACATTTTTTAAAAACTTAGATATCTACTTCTATCCACATCTAAAGTCTATTCTAACTAATCCTCCTTTGTACTTTAATTCTTATTTAATTCCACATATGCCACTTTATTGTTTGTCCTTTTCAATCTTGTACCTAAAATGCTGACAAACAAAATGTCGGTCAGCATAAATGAATATGTCGGTATGTGGGGACAATCAAAATTTCACACATATGGCTAACAATCTAAATATCACAATCAAGTTAATTAACAAGCCAATTTACACTTTCAATGTGACATTCTCCACCGCTTTTGTCCTAACCCTGGCATACCCTCCTTAGGGTTTCTCTTTTGCCAATGACTTAAGGCCACCTTCTCAATCCTGAGCTTGGTGCCTGGGGTCACCTCTCATGGTTCCCATTAGTCATGCAATAAAGACCACCTTCTCAATCCTGAGCTTGGTGTTTGGGGTCGCCACTCATGGTGCCCATGGGTCTTCCCTCCTAGGCTTGACCTTTTGGCATCATCCATCATGGTGGCATGTAGGTGTGAGAATACACACTTCTATTATAATTGTGATATTCATAGTGACTTTATAATTTGCAAGTATGAACATTTCAACTGATAGGTTGCATTCAATGCGATTAATCATCCAGAAAACCTTCAAGAAACTAATGTGATTAACCATAATTAACCACATACATGTCAGGCTAATTTGAGACAGAATTAATCCAATCAATGCAAGAAATCTAATAGGCAAGCAAGCACACAAAGAGATCCTGAAATATGCATACAATTTCCTATCATTGATCATGCCATCAAGATCTATTAAACCTAGCACACTTCCTAGGGTTTCTAGCCCACTTTTAGGGTTTCTATTGCAATTAGGGTTCCTCTTCATTTTTACTCTTTTAAACCCTAATTTTATACAATTACTCACAAACCCTAATTATCTCATCTATTCTTCACGAAAGACAGTAAGGTTACCTTTTAACAAAATATAACCTTAGTTTCAGATTAAAGGCACAATTAACCATCAATTAAGTCCATTAAGAACTTTTACATTAAAACTACCATTTTTATCCTTTTAATTCATGACAACATCATGAGGACTAATTATCATCTTTGGTTCCTTCCTTATTAACAACTCATAGTTCATTATGGTCTAATTCACATATGAACTCTATTTATCATTAATTCCACCTCTATCCATTAGAAAACCCTAATTACCATATTAAGGGTATTTATCCACATTTAGGAACTTTTATACTCGAATTAGCTTAGAACCATCGTATCTCAGCTTATTCATGAATTTGAACAATTAAAGCCATTAAGAGTCACAATTACCAAGATTAGGGTTTCAAGGCCCATTAAAGCATATTTGTGTACATGAAACCCTAAATTAATCAAACTATGTATAAAGATCATCGTTTTAGATCCAATGTCTCCTAACAATTTAATATCAACTTTAATCATCCATACAACCCTTCACAATTCATTAATCATCAAAGATTTGGGTTTTTCATTAATTAAACCATTAAAGATAGCATATTAATATACGTTTTTTAATTTCAAGCTGAATTAGGCATCAATTACATTTTCATTGCATTCCTTGTATTTTTTTGATAAAAAAGCACTACTTATTTGTATTTTTTGGCCAAAGGAGCAATTTTTAACGATTTATCCAAGATTCACCTATTTCTTTGATTTCCTATTTAGAGAGTAAGTAATTACCTTATTTCAAAAAAAGGCCAGCCATTTGATCAGCGGTCGCACCTACCGGCACACGGATCATGTGGTTCGCATCGATTGTGCCCACTATCAACCCACTAAAGTCACGGATGACCAAGACCATCGATCTGCTCCCGTGGCCCATCGTGATCCTTGATTGGACAGCCACTATTCTTCTTCCCTGCCTGATCTCACAACAGTCCTGCGATGGCACCGCGACGGTTGCCTCATCGGCGCCCTACCAAACCGATGACCTAGGGTACGAGGGGACAAGGGAAGGTGTCATTCGGGTGCGCTAAGGGGGAGGAGTTGAGAGGGGGTATTATATATAGGATTTAGGGGCTCTTCTAGGGTTGCCCCCGGCCTTGCTCTCGGCCCAATTGGGTGTTTGTTCTAGAATGAATGAAACCACCCAAAACCTAGGTTGGTTGGGTGCGGAATCATCCCACAAAACCAATCAACAACTTTTCATGTTTGCATATGCGCTGGCTTGCGAGGAAAAATTGAGGGAAATATCCCTCTGTTTCGCGGCTCCTTTCCTTTTCAGACTCAAGGTAGAAGACGCATAGCTGGCATCAGATCTCGATCTGACGCCTGGCGTCATCCCTACTATTTTCATTTAAATCGATAAATATATGATATTGATGATAATCATAACACTTTAGGGAATTTTGTAAAAGCCATAACTCCCAAACCGAGTGTTATTATCTAAAGAAAAATGGCTTAATTTACCTCTCTGCCAAAATTGGGGTCATTATCTAAAGAAAAAGGGTCCTTTTCTTTAGTTTCAAGTTATCACTTAATTATATATATATATATATATATATATATATATATATATATATATGGGTATATCTTCGCTACCCGTGCGGGTAACTAAGATTCTCTACACGTGCATCAATTTTGTAATGGGATGACACATATATGTAATGAGACAAACAAATTTGTAATGAGACAACCGAAATTGTAATACAAAAACTCGTTTTGTATTACAACACTGTTACAATAATAAATATATATGTATTAATGTAACAGTGTTGTAATACAAAACGAGTCTTTGTATTACAATTTCGGTCGTCTCATTACAAATTTGGATTGTCTCATTACAAATGCATACCTTCCCATTACAAAACTGATGCACGGGTAGCGAATCTTAGTTACCCACATGGGTAGTGAAGATATACCCTATATATATATATATATATATATATATATCACATATGTTATCTTTTCCCTTTCCATTAAATTATTATTCTGAGTTCCTTGAACCTCACAGAACCTAAATGGCTCGAAATCCCATCTTGGGAATATTCCTTAGCCTTTTACTTATCTTTTATCCATTTTCTTATTTATTCATTTATTCAATTGATTTCCTTTTTCCTCTTTTCATATTTCTCTTATTAGAAATCATATGTAAACGAATTTTACTCAATTGTGTCCATTAATGCTACATTCTGGATATTTCCAAGTATTTCTTATAAATACTTTGCTTAATATCCATTATCTTGTATCTTTTTCTAATATTTCTTCTTTTCTTCTTTTTTATATCCATTATTGGATTAATATAATAGTAGGAACCATGAAATTCCTATCCAAAGGAATGTTTGCAAAGAAACCCATCCTTTGAAGCAAAGCATATAACCTTTTCAATTAAGTCCATATTCCTGAAATTATTACATTTATGAAAACATTTGCAAAATTGAGGTTGTAACATCCTTCCCCTCTTATATGAATTTTGTCCTCAAAATTCCATCAAGAAAGCAAACAATTTAGAATAAAACTTTTCCATGTCCATCATTGGCCCCTGTGCGGCTTTACCCAATCCATGGTGCTTCCAAAGAACCTTCATCATCTCATATTCTTTCATCTGAGTTCTCTCTCACCTTGGTATATCATACCCTCATAGGTGACTCGGGATATTTCAGCCTCTCACAAAGCTGAATATGTTCATGTCTCAGCACATGGCTTGGGTACCTCACATAGTGCTCTAGATCGGACTCGTGGAAAGCATCATTCATCACATTATCCTGAGGGGTAAGGCTAAACCTAACCATCTCCACCAATCCATCTCAAATGGACCCACGTATCGGGGACTCATCTTTCTCAGCTATAGCTCAGACGGGTCGGATTTCACATCACATGCTCTCCCATAGTGAACTGCATGTCAGTCTGCTTTGCATCATCTCACGACTCATGTCACACCTGGGCTTTCTCAGCCATCGCATGATCAAAGCGACTTCATCTACACCCATTGTGGTCTCTCTAACCTTCACAAGGTCTTTGCACCAACATCCTCTTCATGATGTGGTGACCGATACAGCCTCCCTTATAGAACTTCTTACGTCCTGATAAAGGTTGTGGTCGTTAACATCACAACTCTCATAGGACAAGAACTGTCTCTATATATATATCACCCTGAACGAGCACACATTCTCTCATCAGACCTTCTAGTCTGGATCATTCTAACCATCAATTAGGGTGGTAAAATGTACTGACCTTGAGTCCTTCATGTATCTATTTCCACATTATGGAAGTGAATCTTTAGGTTATACTCAAATACCTTTGAACTCACATCATGGTGTAGTTGAACCATTTTTCTCTCATAATTAGTTCAACCGGATCTGTCCCTTAACAGTACACTCTCTCTTTATCTTAGACCATGTCATCTTGGTAAGGCGATCTACCATAACCCATATTGCATCTTGACCTTCCTTGGTCTAGGGGACACTTACCACTACACCCTCAGTGATGAACTCCCATTCCCTCTTAGGGACTCTTTATGCTCTATATCAATCTTATGGGTTATTGGTGTTCGTCCTTCACCTCCTGGCTTGCATGGTGACAAGCCACATGCATCTTCATCTTAGGTATCAAAAGTAATATTGTCACTTACTATCTTAGTAGTACCATGGTGTATGATGATCTTAAAATAATGATCTCGTGTATGTCATGATTCCTCAAGATTGATTCATCGGAAACCCTAAACCACTCTAGTCGGAGTTTCATCACCTTCTTTTCTAAAAAAGTGTAAATGTGGTTCTACAACCATCCTTTTATTGCATCAAGGCCTAGGTTGGCTAACCAAACAACTACTAACTTAATCAACAATCTCGTTACATCTGAGTGTTAGCCAAACATATCTCCTTTTTCAAACTTAGGGTTAACCTAACAACCTCTTCTAGCCTCTAGCTAAATTAGGCAATTGTATCTCAACTGGAGCATCCATTACTACCTCACATCCTTAGGTGTTAGGTAATGTTGAAGACACACTCCTCCATGTATTCCACATATCATCTCATCTCAGGATTTAGGTCTATCTTGAACAACAAAACTTACAGCTCATCTTCTTGGTTATCAAACTCAACCTTACATGACTCACAAATTCCACATAGCTCATGATAAAAACATCCTCACAAGATGACCACCTTAGTTCTGTTGATGTTTATAAACCATACACATATTGTTCACTCCACAAGGGTATGTTATCATCTCTATCCTCATACCTCATAGCAACATTCCAACTCACATCATCTTTATCCTTGGTGTATGGCATGTGTATTATCCTATCTCTCACTCCCATAACAAGAGGAAATAAGCATTTGGCGGCCATCCAAATACAAAGTTTTTCCTATTCCAAGAGTATAGATGGTACATGCCACATTGCCAATACACCTTCAAAACTAAGTTGAAACGTGCAACTTATGTCTCTACATCACAATCATCTCGATATCAATGTTACTTCCATGGAAAACTAGTCTCAAACCTACTTGGGTCACCACACAATCCTTGGTCATCTCTTCTAGGTCTGTAGGGTGTCAGCACTTTTGGGGTCATCCCTCTTCCCTTATGCATCCAGAGAGTGCCCTCCTCATCTTCCCTTTGGGTCTCATGAAGGTGATCAATGTCCTAACTCATGGCCCTCAGAAAATGACAGTTGTTACCTCCCGACCATACGGTCATGTGCAACTAGGGAATTAGGCAACTCCTACTTCCATCAATCTTATCCATACCTGACCCTAGGATAGACTTAGGATTATAACATATTACATGTCCAACTTAGAACCTTATCCAAGTTGCCATCATCTCTCTCGGCATTCCTAGGCTGACTTTCATCCATTCATAGGGGTCATGGCGACCTGCTTACCTTGGTCAGGCCCCATACCGGTTACCTCCATGGTAACACACCAACATGCACTTAGAGATGGTTATCTATGGGTCTACATGTTCATTCTCTTACTATGTACTTTTCACTTAGCTTCACAAGATCCTATGAGACCTCTTTAGGTTACCTCAAAACCAACAGAAATTGGTATACACCCTACAAAAGGGTCCCTCTCCCAGGATGGGAGGAAACTACATCTTGATAACAAAGGTCACAAACATCCTTATGTCTAGGGTTTACATCCACATGAGCATGCTTAGCCCTAGAAAGCTACTAAGGCACAAGCAGACCACCTACTAAACCATGCTAAGTCATACTTGTTCTCATTCCTCAACATTGGACCAAGATCACACATGCCCATGTCACCAACTTTGATGTGAGGGGTTCATCAAACATACCTTCAACTCAAGGGGTTTCCCTTTCATCTAAACATGAGGAGTGCCATGCTTAAACTATGGAAACTCAAATCTCATCATGAGCATAAGGTACATTACTTCCCCTCTTAGGCCTAGGAACCCTAGGTTCACTTTTTGGATGTCCAACTACATGATCAACCTTTTAACCACGAACCAAGCATGTACAAGGTATGACATGCACTTCCCATGATCCTTCTATTTGAACAACACTTCAGAGTGGATTCCTCCTCAAGGACAACCAACTAAGTGTAAGGACTCACAACTTGTTACTAAACCTCTTCAGGGTCTAAGGAACTCTTTTTCCCATCTCAGAACACCTATACCAAAGGCACATAGGTACCAGAAGCCTCATCCTCTCTCTAGGGTTTGGTTCCTCTAAAGGCAACCAAGATATCATCAGCCTCCAGGGATCAAGCATGAGGAAACAGCTATCATCCACTTAGGTCGCATCATCCTCAACTCCCCATTGTTCCTCATATCTCAGTGTCTAAGCTTCCAACCTTCTTTCTTGGGTCTGACTCTCTCTCTCTCTCTAGAGCTAACTTACAAACAGACTTACTACTAGAGGTCCTCTCTCCATGAAGGTTGATCAAGATCACAAGCATACCCCTACATTGGTGAAGCCTATGTTCAAACTTAGGTTCACTCAAGATTATTCATAGCTCTTCATGCTTATCTCATAAGCTATCCAACATTCCCTTCAGGCCTAGGTTTCAACCTACTACCAGCACTACTGACGTTCTCTGGGTGCATACTAAGCCATGCTCATATAAGCCCATAGGGTTTTCTTAAGTTCTTCATTAACCTCATCAATGAAGGAGCAATCCTTCACTCTAACATGCACGGCCCTTCCTAGGGTTTCGTTGCCAAAGGTACTAGGTCATACAACCTCACATGGCTCATATTGTCATGGGCATCCAAACCAAAACCATGTCCACCCACACACCTGGTCCACCATGACATCTAACTCATCCTATCATCTCTCTCTAACCACCACTTAGGGTTAGGGTTAGCATCATCCTCAGAGGATGTACCAGGTCTCTACCTTTAATGGAAATCTCTGTCTCCAAGACCAACTTTCTCTACTCATCCTCCGTACAAGGAGGTCTCATCTCAAGTCTCTTCTGAGGGTGTGACAACATATGTCATAGGACCTAAGCATGTATCTATTCTTTAGTTTATGCTAAAACTATTAAGCTTATGTCCATGACATCTTATTTACATGATTTCCATTAATTTGGTGGAGGATTCCTTAAAGCTTATCATGCACACACTATCCTCAAGAGGGTGAGGAAAAGCGAGAAAACCCTAATCCTTAAAATCCTTAACAGAATTTGAATTGAGAAGGGATGAACAAGATGAGTGTAACGTCTGGGCCCACTGCCCAAGGCTCTAGTAGAGTTTTAGGAATGACGACTGGCCCCACAGACCACCACTAGCCTTAACTGCGTACTTTATCCTCGTGCACGTGCAAGCCGGGATCAACTTCCCGACTGGTCACCCATCCTAGTACTACTCCAAGCTGAGCACGCTTAACTATGGAGTTCTTTAGTGATGGGCTCCCGGAAAAGGAGGTGCACCTTGGTGATATGGGTAGTCCAATCATTCCTTTTAAGATCAACTTATCCGAGGCCTCAAATCCTGGGATGTTACAATCTCCCCCACTTAGAATCTTGACATCCTCGTCAAGGCTCAACTATATGACCCCATAATCTGACCCCATTTCAGTGCAGACCCACAATGGCCCATGGACACCTAGCTCCCATCCACGGCTACTAGCGCAAGGGTGGATCCATCTCGTCTCTACGGATAGCCCTTTCCAACTTGCCTGGACCGCACAGCTCAAGACTGGCATGCCACATGCCCATGTGGGCCCCATCTACTGGAGGGGTTATGGCTCTGATACCATTTGTAACGTTTGGGCCCACTGCCCAAGGCTCTAGTAGAGTTTCAGGAATGACGACTGGCCCCACAGACCACCACTAGCCTTAACTGCGTACTTTATCCTCATGCACGTGCAAGTCGGGGTCAACTTCCCGACTGGTCACCCATCCTAGTACTACTCCAAGCTGAGCACGCTTAACTATGGAGTTCTTTAGTGATGGGCTCTCGGAAAAGGAGGTGCACCTTGGTGATATGGGTAGTCCAATCATTCCTTTTAAGATCAACTTATCCGAGGCCTCAAATCCTGGGATGTTACAATCTCCCCCACTTAGAATCTTGACGTCCTCGTCAAGGCTCAACTAGATGTGATGAAGTGAAATTTAGCAATTAATATGAATTAATTCCAATTTTACCCTCCTTATACTCACACATGATGACAAATCATTTTTCCTGGCTTCATAATCATTTTGAGACTCAAATCCAAGATATGGTGGCCAATGTGGATTTTATACACATTATAACACTTCAAATTGGATTCTTTCATCACTTTGTCCAAAGAATCAAATTGATCTATCAAACTTCATATTTTGGTCCTCAAACTTTTTATAAAGGTTCTCCACGTTTTTGTGAGGCTTTGGTCCAAATTTGAGGTCAATTGGGCATTCCTATAAATTTCTATGAATTTTAGAAGTTTTTGTGCTCAAAATCCCTTTATAATTGTCTTTTATTGGCTTTTCCATGTCAGCAATCCCAGGGAAAGTATCCGGGGGCGATCTCAGCCCTTGGATGCACCCTCCTGCGGATTAGGGGCCGATCTAATGGCCCAGGAGTTATCTTCAACCTCCCGCTGATTGCGGGAAGGTGTAATTGCGGCCCAAAGAGGCAATCAGCCCCAAGAGGGCTCGATTCAAAATTCTGAGCGGACAAAAAGGTTTGCCTCACGATTTCAAACTTGTCCAGCCCTACTTTGACCATCTTTACTGTGCCATTACTCCCTCCCCATGAGTTTCTTGTTTTCCCCTCTCACTCCGGCGGCTAGGTCTGCATCTAGATCTCGTTTTACCCTAAAATCTTAGCCCCAACTCTATAAAAAGGACCCCCCCAAGGTTCGAAACAAGTGCTCCTCTCTCAGACCTCAGCCTCGCGTGCCATCTCGGCCTCAACACTCTGTTTTTGCATCCCCAACTTTCCTCCGCTGTGCGACGCCGTCGAGCAGCCCAGTGTGGGCGTCCTCCCTTCTCAACCTCTCTTCCCATTTAACCACCCTCTACTGCTTCGCAAGGGAGAAACAAGCACGGGCGGCACCTTTACTGCCTGTGCGGACGTCTGCTTCCCCAAGAACCCACACGCCGGTGAGCATCCCTCCGCCTGGTTCGCAGGCTCGCGAGGGAGTGTCGAGTGAGGAGAAACAGAATCGAGAACCGCTGGTCCAAGCCGAACCAGGCAGCTCAAACGACCCATGTCAAACCGCTAATCAATTGACAAATTGAAGTTTTGAACCGGACCCTGAACCAAGCAAGCCACCTCGCCCATGTGGCTAAATCTTGGCCATCCATCATGCATCGTACGGCCAACCTTTTTTGCAATTAAGGTATTTATATCCCCTCTTTGCTTAAAAATTCACCTAAATGATCAGATCTTGTTTTAATTGTAGAAAATGCAACCGAACCCCAAAAATGATGAATAAATAGTCTATCTTGATCAGAAAAATCCAGTGAATCCATTAAAAATACTCCTAAACCCTAATTCCGAATGATGCTCACTTATATATTTAAATCAAGATCTCTTACTTACATAATTAGTCTAAATAACTCTATTTGTGGTTAATCTTGACTAAATGCTGAAAACCCTAGATTTTGAATCAGATGATTATCTTGTAACCTAGATCTAATATATTGGAATCATCTACTTTTGAATATGAATCATTAAGTGATCTAGATCTTTTACTGGATTCAATCTTGGTTATAATCTTTATAATGAGTAATCTTGATCCTAATCTTGCAAAAGACTTGAGATAGTTTTGACCCATCAATCTGATCTTGATCCTCAATTATATTAAGTACCATGATGATGATCTAAAGATTTGATGATGACTTGGATAACGATCATAAATTAGGGTTTACACATATAATCCTAGAAAACCTAGGTAAGTCATTCACACTCGAATATGTTGTATACTTGAAATAATGTTGGACATATTGGAATATTGATTATAAGTGAATGACCCAACCCTAAGGTTGACATAGGAAAAGTGTAACCCTAATCTCAAATATTAAAACATGATTTTCTGAACATCATGATCTTGACCTTTGATCCAATCTTGATGATTTAGGATCTGACTCGAAGGATTGACATATTGATTCAAATATTGATCATACTCGAAATATTTGGTGAAAGGTACGCTATTTATATAAATCCTCCTTGATTGTATTGAAGATACTTTTATGTATCTCCTGATCGTATACTTGGCTATTTATTTGGATGAGCTACTGTTCCCTATGATTAGTCTTCTGTTTTTCTATATTATACTTTGAAAAACATGAAAACGTAAATTGCATGCCCATTATGACTGCCCGTATATTGATAATGATGATGATATTGATAATGTTGATAATGTTGATATTATGTACAATTATCCCTCTTTTGGAAGTGGGACTTGTACATTTGGCCTCCTATGTTCCTGTGGTGAGAAGGAGCCCAGTGACCTTCCCCATCGCGTTGGGGTAATAGTGTCGCACAAAATATATAAGCATGCTTCTTGAATTACAGCATAATGGGAACTCGTAATAAAAGTCGAATGCTTGAAAAACTTGTCGAATAAATGTTGGTTTTGCAAAATTTGTTTATTATTCTTTTGAATATAAGTCCTGCCAAGTATACATATCTTTCTTATAAATTGTTTTCCTTGATTTCGATAGCGTACCGTGCAATTGCATGATTGTGTCTCGATTTTCTTGATTTTAGGCAATGCATATGGAATACTAAATAAGATCGCTTCCGCACTCATTCACTCTGATGACAAAGATATTTTGGTGAAATCTCCATATTGGGTTAGTATGTCCTTTAATTATCCAGTTTTTGAGTTATTTATTTCTTATTGTATATGCCAGTGTGATACATCATATTGGGCCACTCAGGGACGGGCGCTTCAATCCCTTTACCACTGTCTAGGCAGTGGGATTGGGATTGGGGTAAAAACAGTTCCGTGACAATGAGAGAGTCCTAAAGGTATCTTATTTCAAGTCAAATCCTGAGACATTTGTCAGGCAAACACACAAATCTGGAAGTCCTCATATTCCGACTAGCGGTGCAGAGGAAAATATTTCCAGCCCATTGACATGATCCTTTTCTAGACACCTCTATCTTTTGGAAAATCCTCTAATAACTTCCTTGGCTTCTACAGAGTTTGTAAAATTTAATAATTATTAAAGATTAAATAAGGAACCAATGCTCTGATACCAAATGTAATGACCCCGCCTCCCGGTAACCCCCAATTAAGGGAGCCAAAAAGGTCAGAGTCATTATCCTAATTAACATGATCAAAGGTTCAACAATTAATCAGTAATAATTATGAAATTCTACCAAACTAAACTGAAATCTAGTATAAAATAAAACTGTGCATACCCTTTTCAAAAACTTGGATATCTACTTCTATCCACATCTGGAGTCTATTCTAACTAATCCTCCTTTGTACTTTAATTCTTATTTAATTCCACATATGCCACTTTACTATTTGTCCTTTTTTATCTTGTACCTAAAATGCCGACAAACAAAAGGTCGGTCAGCATAAATGAATATGTCGATATGTGGGGACAATCAAAATTTCACACATATGGCTAACAATCTAAATATTACAATCAAGTTAATTAACAAGCCAATTTACGCTTTTAATGTGACATTCTCCACCGATTTTGCCCTAACCCTGGCATACCCTCCTTAGGGTTTCTCTTTTACCAATGACTTAAGGCCACCTTCTCAATCTCGAGCTTGATGCCTAGGATCACCTCTCATGGTGCCCATTAGTCATGCAATAAAGACCACCTTCTCAATCCCGAGCTTGGTGTATGGGGTCACCACTCATGGTACCCATGGGTCTTCCCCCCTAGGCTTGACCTTTTGGCATCATCCATCAGGGTGGCATGTAGGTGTGAGAACACACACTTCTATTATAATTGTGATATTCATAGTGACTTTATAATTTGCAAGTATGAACATTTCAACTGATAGGTTGCATTCAATGCGATTAATTACCCGAAAAACCTTCAGGAAACTAATGTGATTAATCATAATTAACCACATACCTGTCAGGCTAATTTGAGATAGAATTAATCTAATCAATGCAATAAATCCAATAGGCAAGCAAGCACACAAAGAGATCCTGAAATATGCATACAATTTCCTAGCATTGATCATGCCATCAAGATCTATTAAACCTAGCCCGCTTCCTAGGGTTTCTAGTCCACTTTTAGGGTTTCTATTGCAATTAGGGTTCCTCTTCATTTTTACTCTTTTAAACCCTAATTTTATACAATTACTCACAAACTCTAATTATCTCATCTATTCTTCACGAAAGATATTAAGGTTACCTTTTAACAACATATAACCTTAATTTCATATTAAAGGCACAATTAACCATCAATTAAGTCCATTATGCTATTTCACATTAAAACTACCATTTTTATCCTTTTAATTCAAGATAAGATCATTAGGCCTAATTATCATCTTCGGTTCCTTCCAGATTAACAATTCATAGTTCATTATGATCTAATTCACATATGAACTCTATTTATCATTAATTCCACCTTTATCCATTAGAAAACCCTATTTACCATATTAACGGTATTTATCGACAATTAGGAACTTTTATACTCGAATTATCTTAGAACCATCATATCTCAGCTAATTCACAAATTTGAACAATTAAAGCCATTAAGAGTCATAATTACCAAGATTAGGGTTTCAAGGCCCATTAAAGCATATTTGTGTACATGAAACCATGAATTAATCAAACTATGTATAAAGATCATCGTTTTAGATCCAATGTGTCCTAACAGGTTAATATCAACTTTAATCATCCATATAACCCTTCACAATTCATTAATCATCAAAGATTTAGTTTTTTCATTAATTAAACCATTAAAGATAGCATCTTTATATACTTTTTTGAATTGCAAGAAGAATTAGGCGTCAATTACATTTTCATTGCATTCCTTGCATTTTTCTGATCAAAAGCACTATTTATTTGTATTTTTTGGCCAAATGAGTGATTTTTAACGATTTATCCAAGATTCACCTATTTCTTTGATTTCATGTTCAGAGAGTGAGTAATTACCTTATTTCAAAAAAAGGCCAGTCGTTTGATCTGCAGTCGCACCGACCGGCACATGGATCGTGCGGTTTGCATCGCTTGCGCCCACTGTCAGCCCACTGAAGTCGTGGATGACCAAGACCATCGATCTACTCCCGTGGCCCATCGTGATCCTTGATTGGACGGTCATTGTTCTTCTTCCCCACCTGATCCCGCAACAGTACTGTGACGGCACCGCGGCAGTTGCCTCATCGGCACCCTACCAAACTGATGACCTAGGGCACAAGGGGACAAGGGAAGGTGTTGTTCGGGTGTGCTAAGGTGAGAGGAGTTGAGAGGGGGTATTCTATATAGGGTTTAGGGGCTCTTCTAGGGTTTTCGCCACCCTTGCTCTCAGCCCAATTGGGTGTTTCTTCTAAAATGAACAAAACCACCCAAAACCTAGGCTGGTTGGGTGTGGAATCAGCCCACGAAACCAATCAACAACTTTCCATGTTTGCATATGCGCTAGATTGCGAGGAAAAATTGAGGGAAATATCCCTCTATTTTGCGGCCCCTTTCCTTTTCACACTCAAGGTAGGATACACATAGCTGGCGTCAGATCTTGATCTGACAGATGGCACCATCCCTACTATTTTCATTTAAATCGATAAATATGTGATATTGATGATAATCATAACACTTTAGGTAATTTTGTAAAAGCCATAACTCCCAAACCGAGTGTCCGATTAATCCCAAATTTTGAGGGAAACTTAATAATGACTTAGTTTACCTCTCTGACAAAATTGGGCTCATTATCTTAAGAAAACGGGTCCTTTTATTTAGTTTCAAGTTATCACTTATATATATATATATATATATATATATATATATATATATCACATATTTTCTCTTTTCCCTTGTCATTAAATTATTATTCTGAGTTCCTTGGACCTCAAGGAACCTAAATGGCTCTAAATCCCATCTTGGGAATATTCCTTAGCCTTTTACTTATCTTTTATCCATTTTCTTATTTATTCCTTTATTCAATTGATTTCCTTTTTCCTCTTTTCATATTTCTCTTAATAGAAATCATATGTAAATGAATTTTACTCAATTGTGGCAGTTAATGCCACATTATAGATATTTCCAAGTATTTCTTATAAATACTTTGCTTAATATCCATTTTCTTGTATCTTTTTCTAATATTTGGACTTTTCTTTTTTTATTCTCTTTTATATCCTTTATTGGATTAATATAATAGTAGGAACCACGAAATTCCTATCTAAAGGAATGTTTGCAAAGAAACCCATCCTTTGAAGCAAAGCATACAACCTTTTCAATTAAGTCCATATTCATGAAATTATTACATTTATGAAAACATTTGCAAAATTGAGGTTGTAACAGTAACACATTAAATGAAGTGGTCAACTGGGAAGCACTAGAAGAAATTTGGATGACTAGGCCAAACTATCAGTGAGTGTGTAACAAAACTTTCAGCTATTACTGGTGCAAATGATGGAATCTTAGTTAATGTTTGCAAAGTCCAGCTCTCTCTTCTTGCTTTCCCAAAAGATGTGATATAGGATTGGTGTTTCTGGCACTCAGCTGGTAATGTGGGATTATGCACACAAGGAGTGTCGGTTGGGGCATTTCCCCTCTTTTAGGACATATCACCTAACTGCCGTGGCCAGATCAGACTTACACTAGGTTAGTATGACATGTGGGTGGTTTTAGCAATCTTTTATGGGATAATTAAGGTGAAGTTGAATATGTGGAGGACTTTATTTATTTTTCTTAGAACAAAAGAGAGTTAACTAAATTGTAGCATAACCTGGATTCCATTCATTTGTTTTGAAAAAATTTAACAGAAAAGGGTGGTTGTAAAATCACTGAGAGTTTGGAAAAATTATCCTGTGTTCTAAATAGTGTTGCAAAGTTGACATATTCATAATTTTTTTACCAATTACACATATTACACAATCTGGATGAAAATGTGAAATTTCAGGCTACAAACATAAATCTGACATTTAAACACGTGTTGGTGACCATAAGGTTTCATTGGATTCATGCATGCTCTTACAATTTCTTCAATTAAAAATTCTGATGAGGGAGGAACAAGATAGTTCAAAGTTGTGAAGCAAGCCATTTCATTACAAAAAATGAGCCTCACATCATACTAAACTTGCCAAGAGAGAAGCAAAAACTAAAAATAGAAATAGATACTAGAAATGAAAACTAAAGAACTAGAAAGTGAAAAACATCAAAATGACTAAACAACTACATTACTGGACAATTGCACCCCCCCAAGATTGAAATGTGTAGTGTCCTCACTACATCAATCAAACCCAAAGAAAATGCAATCAAGTAACTGTCATAGAAGGCATTAGTAGGAGGGACCAGCTCCCTTGTGACCCATGAGGAAACACTGGCTGGCAAGATCATCATCATCTAGAATGTCAATCAGCATGGGTTGTAGAGCAAGTTTGGAGTGAGGCGGTGGAGGTACGTGGTGGTACAGTTGAGTCATCAGATAGTGGACGTGAGAGATGTGCCATATATCAATGTGTTGGACCATTTCGTGCATCATAGAATATTGTTGCCCCATCAGATTGAGGCGGTCTATCCAGATGGTCAAAACCACTATTGAACATAGCCATGAAGATACCTAACATCAAGCATCGCCCACGTGTACTCTGTCTGAGTGTTGGTGGACGGTGGTAGTGCAGTGCACGGCTAAGAGACTGGTGTAGCTTGATCTTTAGGTGCAGTAGCTTCATCATCTTGGCCACTAAGATCAAACTTCTAATTGTCTTTATTGCTTAAGGTGGTGTTTTGCCAATCAGGTAGGTCTATGTAAAGATCATTGTCAAAATATTGTCTAAACTTGGTGTCATTGTTGGGGACCCTACAAATAATCCTTGTAGAGAACATGTACTGAATGTCAACTAGGTTCCTGTCTTTTGCAGCTTCTAGGCCCATCAGGTCCACTTCAAGCTTGGTGGCTAGAAGGGTAATAAACCCTCCACACATGGTGTCCCTAGATTCTCTCTTCTTTATTTTCTTGATGTCCATGAACTAGGTGAGGATGAAGTAACCTACATTGATTTGGAAATCATAGACCATACCCCATAAGAAGAATAAATCTTGTCTCCATCATACGCCTTGTGTTTCTTTCTTGGCAAAGACGCATGTGCTTAGCAGGAGATGAAGGTAACGGAAAATGAGGTTGTGGATGGAAGAAGCTATGGAATTAGTGGTGTTGTTTCACTCTTCATCTATTAGTTCATTCTAGAAAATGTCACTTTTGAAGGTGGGAGGGAAGGATATAGCACCCCCGTATTTGAATTCTAAAAGTTCATAGAAATATTAGAAAGTGACTTTATAACTCCGTCCCAATAAATGGAAATTGATGAAGGCATAGGGCTTGATCCTGTGCTTTGGGTCCTCCTCGACCTTAAGAGTAGTAAGGAATTTGTAGACAAGGTGAGGGTAGGTTTTCATTATGGAGACGCATATGAACTCGAGGTTGATGTCTTTGAGGTTGTCCTTGATGTCATTCTCGAACCCCAGAGCCTTGATAGTATCTTCACAAGCAAAATGGGTAGGGAGGACCCTACATGAGATGAGGAACTAATAGGTGGGGTCTTCCTCTTCTATCACCCTGAAATGGGTCGAGGATATGTAGTTGGAGGCAAAGGAAGAGGTCATGTCACGCTTGTGGTTGGAGGTTTGCTTCAAGGGCACCATTCTAGTTGAGAATGTTGTGGAAATGACTTGGAACAAGACGTGTCTGAAAGAGGACACAGTGTGTTTCTGGGAAGAAGGGGCTTGCGAACAGGGAGAATTACACGACGTGTCTGATGTTTTACTAAGGCTTTTCCACGGCCGGAGGTTGAAGATGATGGCATCTACACATGGTGGCTACTTGGTTTCTTCCAGAGTGTCGTCAGGGGTATATGGAGAAAAAGGAGAGGATGGAGGTCGAGGTAGGATCTTGAGCCTTTCTTGATAGGAGGGAAGTGAAGATAGTGGCATGAAAATGGCAGCGGTGAGTGCCTTGTTGGTGGGGTGAAGATGGAGACTCCTTGTAGTTGGTGTTGCCTCACACAGCGGCTTGAGATGAGGAAAAAGAGGGAAAGGTGTTGTGGAAGTCACTGGTGGAGCTCGGCGTTGTAGATGCAGTGGCTGGTCATTGATGGCAGCTTCACGCTAGCACAACTTCTTGAGCTTGGTTGGGGAGAACAATGGCAGAGAAGCTTGAACCTAAAGTGGTGGCATCACACATAATCACTAGATTGCACATGGTTCGTTCACACAGCTACTTGATAGTGAATGTGAGAGTTACAACATGGAATTAGGGTTAAAAACCCCTTTTGTCATCATTATACACGACGTGTCTTTTTAAGGACACGACGTGTACTTTTACAGAGATCACATGTTTGTTTTTAAATGAGCTTTTATTGCGACCCACACAATGTGTAAAAATTAGAACACATCGTGTGAGATTTTATAAGTCAAGGTTGAAGCCACCTTCACTGCTACAAACACACCATGTGCAAATCAAGACACGGCATGTTACTTTCCAGAAAGATAGTTCCATTTGAATGAATAGAAGACACATCATGTGCATTTGAGAACATGCCATGTGGTTTTTCCAGATATATAATCACGGTCTTCAACCTCATAATGACACGGCGTGTGCAAATAAAGACATGTCGTGTGACGTTCTAGTTGGAATCTGCACACTCTTTTACCTAATATCTACACGTCGTGTGAAATAAGGACCCGCTGAGTGATTTTCCAGAAAACTTGAAGGCTTTGAGAGGTCTATTAGACATGCCATTTTTAGTTAAGATCACATTATGCTTGATTCTAGCAAGCTTATCTATGATCATACACATCGTGTGATAAATAATTCACATCTTGTAACTTTTAGAATCTTCATAATCATCCCTCGGTGGTTGATGACACGTCATGAAACAATTAAGACACGACATTTCTTTCTAGATTTCTACAGAATTTTGTCATCTAGGTTTGTACCTGCAGAGATGATGATACATATCTATGAGGGTCTACATTATTACATTCATCCATGCCAAGTTTATTTGGGAATTGAAAAATATTCTTGACTGGTACTAGTAAATGAAATCTATCCTAGTGTGGGGTCAACTTCCTCAAGTTCCTCCATTTAAAGTCTGGAGTAAGACTCTTCAATTGGTTGATGAAGCATCTTGGAGGGAGCAAAAGGCTCCCTTGTCAATCTCCTCTCAAGCAGTGTACTCTTGCACCTTTGTCCATTAACTTTGAATATTGATGGCTTCCCCTGTAGCTCCACTGTACCATATGGAAATACTTTCAAGACTAAGAATGGACTAGACCACTTAGATCTCAATTTTCCTAGAAAGAATTTGAGTTTGGAGTTGAATAATAGAGCTTAGTCTTCTTCTTTGAAATCCTTGACCTTGATTCTTTTGTCATGCCATCTCTTTGTCTTTTCTTTATAGATCTTAGTGTTCCCATATGCATCCATTATGAGTTCTTTGAGTGCCTGGAATTGCAGCAATCTTTTCTCTCCTACTTTCTTTAGGTCGGAGTTAAGGAATTTGATCGCCCACAATGTTTTGTACTCCAATTCTATGGGTAAGTGATATGATTTCCCATAGACAAGCTTGAAAGGAGTAGTTTCAATTGGAAATTTAAAAGTTGTCATGTACACCCATAATGCATTGTCTAGCTTCAGTGCCCAATCTTTCCTTGAGTTGGAGACAATCTTTTCTAAGACAGCTTTTAATTGTCTACATGACATCTCCACTTGTCCTGATGTTTGAGGATGATAAGGTGTGGACACCTTATTCTTCAATCCATACTTGCTAAGTAGGTTTTTGAAGTTTCTTTCATTAAAATGGTTGTCACCTTCAGATATTATTGCTCTTGGAACTCCAAACCTGGGAAAAATAATCTTCTGGGATAGTTTTATCACTGACTTTGCATCTGGTGCTTGAGTAGGGATTGCCTCCATCCATTTGGTTACATAATCACATGCTACTAGGATGAACTCGTAGTAGCATGAGGATGGAAAAGGGCCCATGTAATCTATGCCCCACACGTCGAATACTTCTATTTATAGGATTGAGTTCAATGGAATTTCATCCCTCTTTGAGATTCCCCCAGCTCTTCGGCAATTATCACAAACCTTGACAAATACATGCACATCACATAAAAGACTTGGCCAATAGAAACCTGATTGAAGAACTTGGTTGTAGTCTTGTTCACTCCAAAGTGTTCAACATAGAGAAAGGAATGATAATCTAAAATCACACTAGAAATCTCTTCATTGGGAATGCATCTCCTGATAAGTCCATCTATGCATTGCTTTAACAATAGAGGACCGTCCAAATAATAAAATTTGACATCATGAAGGAACTTTTTCTTTTACTGGTATGTGAAATTAGGTGGAAGATATTCGGTGGCAAGATAATTTGCAAATCAGCGAACCATGGCACAACAAGAGAGTTTACCATATAGAGCTTCTCAATAGGCAATTTTTCATCAATTGGAACCTTGTCTTCAGCACTAGTAGAAAGACGTGAGAGAAGGTTAGCTACATTGTTATCGGTCCTTTCTTATCCTTCATTTCCAAGTCAAACTCCTATAGTAGAAATATCTAGTGGATGAGGTGAGGTTTTGCATCTTTCTTGTTCATTAGGTACCTTATTACAGCATGATCTATATATACTATGACCTTAGAATCTACTAGATAATGTCTGAATTTATCAAAGGCATATACTATGGCAAGTATCTCCTTATCAGTAGTAGCATAGCTGATTTGTGCATCATTAAGGGTCATACTCGCATAGTGTATGGCATAGGGTTTGTTGTCTCTTCTTTGTCCCAAGACTACTCCTATAGCGTAGTCGCTCACATCGCACCTGACTTCAAAAGGAGCACTCCAATCTGGTGGTTCGATGATGGGAGCTAAAACTACATCATTTTTCAACTTTTGGAAAGTAATTTGACAATCATCATCGAACACGAACTCGACATCTTTTTATAGCGGGGAGTATAAATGCTTTGCAATCTTTGAAAAGTCCTTTATAAATCATCAGTAGAAACATGCATGGCCCAAAAAGTTGAGAATTTCTTTCACATTGGTTGGCATTGACATGTTTTCAATGGCTTCCACTTTCGCTTTATCCACTTCAATTCCTCTATTTGAAATAACATGGCCTAGAACAACCCTTGTCTCCACCATAAAATGGCATTTTTCCCAGTTAAGAACGAGGTTGACTTGTTGGTGTAACGACCCTGCCTCTCGGTAACCCCCAATTAAGGGAGACCAAGAGGTCAGAGTCGTTATCCCAATTCCCTAGATCAAAGGTTTGACACTAATCAGTAATAATTATTAAATTCTACGATGACTATACTAAAAGCTGGAATAAAATAAAACTTTGCATACCTTTTTTGAAAACTTTGGATATCTACTTCTATCCACAGCTTGAAACTATTCTATCTAATCCTCCTCGCACTTTATTTCTTATTTTCACAGTGTGTCACTTTACTGTTTGTTCTTTTCAGGGTTGTACCTAAAACGTCAGTCAGCATAAATGAATATGTCGATATGTGGGGAAAACCAAAATTTCACACATAAGGCTAACAATCTATTTATCACAATGAAGGTAATTAACAATTCAATTTATGTTTTCAATGTGTCAATCTCCACCGCTTTTACCCTAACCCTGGAATACCCCCATTAGGGTTTCTCTTTTTCCATTAACTTTAAGGCCACCTTCTCCATCCTCAGCTTGGTGCCTGGGGTCACCTCTCGTGGTGCCCATTAGTCATGGAATATCACAAGGCCACCTTCTTTATCTTGAGCTTGGTGCCTGGGGTCACCACTCATGGTGTCCATGGGTCTTCCCTCTTGGGCTTGACCTCATTACATCATCCATCAGGGTGGCATGTAGGTGTGAGATTACACACTTATATCATAATTGTGATAATCATAGTGACTTTATGATTTGCAAGTATGAACATCCAAACTGATAGGTTGCATTCAATGCGATCAATCATCCAGAAAACCATTGGGAAACTAATGTGATTAACCATAATTAACCACATACCTGATCCAGAGCAACTTGATGTCCAAGCAATCATGATAAAGAACAATCAAACAAGCAATCAACAACATCCTAAAATTAATGTATAACATCCAAGTGTTATAGTTTATCCAAAAAATTCTCAAGATAGACTTGTATTCTTCAGCTTTCTAGGCCCACTTTAGGGTTTTATTAGGGTTTTATCCTCCATAATACTTTTATCACATTTAATGCTCTGTTAGTTCACAAACCCTAATTTCCACATCATAAGCCCAATTAAAGTCTATTATTTCTCTTTTATACTAAATCTACCATCTTTATCCTTTTAAGTTATTTCAAGATCATTAGACCCAATTATCACCTTTAGTTTCTTTTGAATTAACAACTCATATTTCCTTAGAGTTCAATTCATATATGAACTCTATTTATCACTAATTCCACATTAATCCATTAGAAAACCATAATTACCAAATTAAGGGTATTTATCCACAATTAAAATATTTTATACTCAAAATAGCTTAGAATCATCAAATCTCATCTTTATTCATGGATTTGAACAATTGAAGCCATTCAGAGTCATAATTGCAAAAATTTGGGTTTCAAGGCCCATTAAAGAATATTACATGGAACCCTAACTTAAGCCAGTTATGCATAAAGATTACCTTTTTAGGCCTAACTTGTCCTTTTTATTAACAACAGGTTAATATCAACTTAATACACCCATAATTCCTTTCTCAATCTCATTAACGTCAATATTAGGGTTTCTTAATCATAAATGCATTGAAGTTGACAACTTTATATAGTTTTCGAATTATGAATAGATTTAGGCTTCAAATATATTTTTATGGATTCCTCATGTTTTTCTGAGCAAGATTCATATATTACTTGTATTAATCCGAGCTACCTCTAATTAACTACAAATTTCATAAGGTAAATTTCCTTTGGCCAATCATTGGACGCCATGTCATCTATCTGAGGTTTCTTTCCTTTTCCACGTGGACCGACTTCTGCAAATAAGACTTTTCCATCTCAGCCCCGTGCACCCCACGCAAATAGGGTCCCTGATCTGGTGGTTTTACCCTTTTGCCCTTGATCTCCTTCACGCGTGTCGGGGGTAAGAGAGTCTTTTCTCTCTATTCTTCTTCAACCTCATGACTGAACCCCGCATTACATAGCACGAGACAGAAGCACCAATGTCGGTCAACTCCAGGATTGACCTCGCAATGTCACCGCTCGATCATTTATGAAACGCAGCGTTTCCCTTCGCCAACACCGACTGAACCTATTGGCAGAATCAATTCCTTCATAGGTGCATTGGATGGTTGGAACGAGAAGGATCTACTTTGGCAGCGGCATCAGGGGTAGAGCAGATGGAATGCAAGGAACGAGTAGCAAATCAAAAGTAGGGGATAACTGGTTGGGATCTCACTGGGTCACGCGAACATGAGGGAGTTCTCAAAGGGGAATTCTACCCCTTATATACAGGCAGGTTGTAGGCCAGTTCCCATGGAGTCCGGCTTCAGTGGGGGAAAATCCCAACCCTATTCAATAAGATAGGATTTTTGGAATCATTGGGTGCGTCTTCCTCTCCTGATCTCAATGGGACTCTTCCCAAAAACTCTCGTGTAGAGGTCATTGAGAAATCGGATCCTATAAACTCGCTTCCCTATTCTTTTCCAAAAGAAGAGCACGAAGAACAGCTACCGTTGGATCCTAAATCCAACGCCCTCATCCAAGAGCCAAGAACACTATTTTCATATTAATAGGATGAATGTGACATTTAATGATTTCCTCCACACTTTAGGAATACTTTCAAAAATTGTATCTCCCAAATCGCTTACCCGTTTGATCCCAAATTTTAAGGGAAAGTCTATAAAGACTTAATCTATCATCATGTCAAATTTGGGTTTATTACCTAAAGAAATAGGGGACCTTTATTTAGTTGCAAGTTATTACTTAATTATGTATATTTCTCACCTATTTTCTCTTTCCGTTGCTATTAAATTATTATCTTGGATTCCTTGGACCTCAAGGAACCTTAATGGCTCCAAATCTCATCTTGGGAACCTTTCTTTAGCCTCTTTCCTTATCTTTTATCCCTTTTTCTTATTTACTCCTTTATTCAAAAAATTTACTTTTCCTTTTCTTTTATTTTGACTACTCTTTCTATTAGAAATCATAGGTATACGAAATTCATTCAATTATTTCCATTAATGCCACTTTCTAGATATTTCTATGTATTTTTATAAATACTTTTCTTAATATTCATTAGCTTATATCTTTTACTATTATTTGAACTTTTCTTCTTTTCTTCTCTTTTATATGCATTAATGGATTAATCTAAGAATAGGAAACACGAAATTCCTATCAAAAGTAATATTTGCAAAGAAATCCATCTTTTGAAGCAAAGCATACAATCTTTTCAATTAAGTCCATATTCACAAAATCTTTACAATTCTATTATGAAAACATATGCAAAATTGAGGTTGTAACATCCTTCCCCTCTTATAGGAATTTTGCCTTCAAAATTCCCTCAAACATACAAACAAATAGGATAAGACTTCCTCGTGTCCATCATGGCTCCCATGTGATTTTACCCTCTCCATGGTGCCTACCAAGAACCTTCATCATCTCATATTCTTGCATCTGAGTTCTTTGTCACCTTGGTACCTTGTACCCTCATAGGTGACTCAGGACATTTCAATTCTCTCAAAGCTAACTAGGTTCATGGCTCAGCACATGGCTTGGGTACCTCACATAGTGCTCTAGATTGGACTCGTAACCATCTCCACCAATCCATCTCAAAACGACCCATATATTGGGGACTCAACTTTCTTAGATGTAGCTTAGAGGGGTTGGATTTTCACATCACATACTCTCCCACAGTGAACTGCATGTCAGACTGCTTTGCATCAGCTCACGACTCATGTCGCCCCTGGGCTTCCTCAACCATCGCATGATCAAAGCGACTTCATCTGCACACACTGAGGTCCTTTTCTGACCTTCGCGAGGTCCCTTCGCCCACATTATCTTAATGAAGTGGTGACCAACACAACCTCCCTTACAGAGCTTCTTTACATCTTGATACTGGCTATGGTGGTTATCATCACATCTCTCATAGGGAAAGAACTGCCCCTCATGTATCACCCTGAATGAGCACACATGCTCTCATCAGACCCTCTTGTCTGGATCATACTAACCATTAATTAAGGGTGATAAGTTGTACTCACATCGAGTTCTTCATGTATCTACTTCCACCTTATGGAAGTGAATCTTTAGGTCATATTCAAGAACTTTTGAACTTGCATCCTAGTGCAATTGAACCATCTCTCTTACTTGTAGTTCAGTCAGATCTGTCTCCCGATAGTATTCTCTCTTTCTCTTAGATTATGTCATCTAGGTAAGGCATTCTACCATAACCCATATTGCATCTTGACCTTCCTTGGTCCAGGGGAGACTTACCACGACGTCCATAGTGATGAACTCCCATTCCCTCTCAGGGACTTTTAATCCTTTGTATCACTTACTAGGTTACTGGTGTTTGTCCTTCACCTCTTGACATGCATGGAGACAAGCCACATACAACTTCATCTTAGGCATCCAAAGTACTACTGAAACCTACCATCTTAGTAGTACCATGGTGTATGGTGACTTAAAATCATGATCTCCAGTATGTCATGATTCCTCAAGATTGATTCCTCAGAAACCCTAAACCACTCTAGTCAGAGTTTCATCACCTTCTTTTCTAGAGAAGTGCATCTGAGGTTCTACAACCATCCATTTATCGCATCAAGGCCTAGGCTGGCTAACCAAACAACCACTAACTTGATCAACAGATCGTGTTACATCTGAGTGTTAGCCAAAAATATCTCCTTTTTCAAACTGAGGGCTAACCTAACAACCTCTTCTAGCCTCTAGCCAAACTAGGCAGTTGCATCTCAACCAGAGCATCCATTACCACCTCACATCCTTATGTATAAGGTAATGTTGAAGACATACACCTCCATGTATTCCACTTATTATCTCATCTCAAACTCTAAGTCTATCTTCATAGAACTCTACTTTATATAGTTCATAAGTTCCACATAGCTCATGATAAAAACATCCTCAGAAGATGACTACATTAGTTCTCTTAGTGTTTGTACAACATCCACACATCTTACACTCCATAAGGGTACGTTATTATCTCCATCCTCATGCATCATAGCAACGTTTCCACTCACATTATCTTTATCCTTGGTGTATGGCATGCGTACTGTTCTATCTCTCACTCCCATAACAAGAGGAAATAAGCATTTCGCTGCAGTCCAAATACAAAATTTTTCCCATTCCAAGAGTAGAGATGGTACATCCCACATTTCCAATGCACCGAAAAATCTAAACGGAAGCGTGCCTCACATGCATCTACATCATGAACATCTCAATATATAGGTTACTTCCATGAAAAACTGGTCTCGAACCCACTTGGGTCATCATACAATCCTTAGTCATCTCATCTAGGTCTGTAGGGTGCTGGCACTTTTGGGGTCATCCCTCTTCCCTTATGCATCAGAGAGTGCCCTCTTCATTTGCCCTTTGGGTCCCATGAGTTCATGAAGGTGATTAATCTCCTAACCCATGGCCCTCAGACAATGATAGTTGTTACTTCCTGACCCTATGGTCATGTGCAACTAGGGAATTAGGAAACTCCTACCCCCATCAATCTTATCCCCACCTGACCCTAGGATAGACTTAGGATTCTAACATAGTACATATCCAACTTGCAACCTTACCCAAGTCTCCATCATCTCTCTCAACATTCATGGTCTGTCTTACGTCCTTTCATAGGGGTCATGGTGACCTATCTACCTCGGTCACGCCCCATACCAGTTACCTGCATGGTAACACATCCACATGCACTCAGAGATGATCGTATATGGGTCTATAGGTTCACTCTTATACTATGTACTCTCCACTTAGCTTCTCAAGATTCTGTGAGACCTCTTAGGGTTTCATCAAACCCAACAAAAGATGATTTATACCCTTAAAAAGGGTCCCTCTCCTAGGATGGGAGGAAACTACATCTTGATAACAAAGGTCACAAACGTCCTTCTATCCAAGTTTTACCTTCACATGAGCATGCTTAACCCTAGAAAGCTACTAAGGTTCGTAGCTAATCAAAGATCACCTACTAAACCATGCTAGGTCTCCCTGATAAGTCATACTTGTTCTCATTCCTCGACATTGGACCAACATCATATGTCACCAACCTATATGTGAAAGGTTCATCAAACATACACCTTAATCCAAGGGGTTTCCCTTTCCTTTAAACATGAGGAGTGCCATGTTCAGATCTATGGAAACTCAAATCTCATCATGAGCATCAGGTACACCAAGCACTATGTAACAACCGGTCCCACTGCCCAGGACTCTAGTAGAGTTTCAGGAATGACGACTAGCCCCACAAACCACCACTATCCATAACTGCACACTTTGTCCACACTGACGCGCAAGCCAGGATCAACTTCCTGACTGGTCACCCATCCTAGTACTACTCCAAGGGGAGCATGCTTACTATGAAGTTCTTTAGTGATGGGCTCCTGGAAAAGGTGGTGCACCTTTGTGATATGGGTAGTCTAATCATTCCTTTTAAGATCATGTTATCTGAGGCCTTAAATCATGGGATGTTACAATCTCCCCCACTTAGACTCTTGACGTACTCGTTAAGGCTCAACTATATGGCCTCATAATCTGACCCCATTTCAGTGCAGACCCACAATGGCCCATGGACACCCAGCTCCCGATCATGGAATACCAGCGCAAGGGTGGCTACGACAACCATGGACAGCCCTTTCCTACATTCCTGGACCGCATGGCTTAAGACTGGCATGCCACATGCCCATGCGGGCCCTACCTACTGGAAGGGTTATGGCTCTGATACCATTTGTAACAACTGGGCCCACTTCCCATGACTCTAGTAGAGTTTCAAGAATGATGACTGGCCCCACAAACCACTACTAGCCTTAACTGCACACTTTGTCCACACTAACGCGCAAGCCAGGAACAACTTCTCGACTGGTCACCCATCCTAGTACTACTCCAAGCCGAGCACGCTTAACTATGGATTTCTTTAGTGATGGGCTCCCAGAAAAGGAGGTGCACCTTGGTGATATGGGTAGTCCAATCATTCCTTTTAAGATCATGTTATCTGAGGCCTCAAATCCTGGGATGTTACACACTACTACTTCCCCTCTTAGGTCTAGGAACCCTAGGTTCACCTTTATGATGTCCAACTGCATGCTCAACCCTGTAACCACGTACCAAGCATGTACAAGGTACGGCATGCACTTCCTATTATCATTCCACTTGAATAACACCTCAGAGTGGAGTCCTCTTCAAGGACAACCAACTAGGTATAAGGCCTCACAACTTGTTACAAAACCTCTTCATGGTCTAAGGAACTCTTCCTCCTATCCCTAAAAGGTAAACACCTATACCATAGGCACAAAGGTACCAGAAGTCTCATCCTCTCTCTAGGGTTTGGTTCCTCTAAAGGAAACCAAGATACCATCAGCCTCCAGGGGTCATGCATGAGGCAACCGCAACCATCCTCTTAGGTCGCATCATCCTCAACTTCTCAGGGTTTCTCCTAGTCCAGAGTCTAAACTTCCAACCTTCTAGCTCAGGCCCTTCTCTCTCTCTAGGGATTAACCCTACAACAACCTTACTAATGGAGGTCCTCTCTCTAAGGTGGATCAAGCTCACAAGCGTACACCTACATGAGAGAAATCTATGTTTGTATCAAGATTATCCAGAGCTCTTTATGCTTATCTCATAATCTATCCAACATGCCCTTCTGGACTAGGTTTTAACCTACTGCCAACACTACTGACGTACTTTGGGTGCAACTTTGCCATGCATTGGGTCGCCAAAGGTACTAGGTCAACCAACCTCACATGGCTCATATCATCATGGGTATCCAAACCAAAAGCATGTCCACCCACACACATGGTCTTCCATGACATTTAACTCATCGTGTCATCCCTCTCTAACCCCCACTTAGGGTTAGGGTTAGCATCATCCTCAGAGGATGTACCAGGTCTCTACCTTTAATGGAGATCTCTACCTCCAAAACCAACTCTCTACTCGTCCTCATGACCAGAGGGTCTAACCTCAGGTCTCTCATGACAACACATGTCATGCGACCTAAGCATGCACCTATTCTTTAGTTTACGCTTAAACTATTAAGCTTATGTCCATGACATCTTATTTACATGCTTTTTATTAATTTTGGTGGAGGATTCCTTAACCTTATCATGCATACCCTATCCTCAAGAGGGTGAGGAAGAGAGAGAAAACCCTAAACCTTATAATCCTAACATAATTAGGGTCGAGAAAGGATGAAAGTAGATGAGAGAGTCCTAAAGGTATCTTATTTTGAGTTAGATCCTAAGACACTGGCCAGGCAATCACACAGATCCTGGAGTCCTCGTATTACGACTAGTGGTGCAGAGGAAAATATTGCCAGCCCCCGGACGTGATCCTTTTCTAGACACCTCTGTCTTTCAGAAAATCCTCTAATGACTCCCTCGGTTCTATGTAATTTGTAAAATTTAATAATTACTAAAGATTAAATGAGGAACCAGTGCTCTAATACCAAATGTAACGACCCCACCTCCTGATAAACCCCAATTAAGGGAGACCAAGAGGTCAGAGTCGTTATTCCAATTTCCCAGATCAAAGGTTCAACAAATAATCAGTAATAATTATTGAATTCTACCATGACTATACTAAAAGCTGGAATAAAATAAATCTTTGCATACCTTTTTCGAAAACTTTGGATATCTACTTCTATCCACAGCTTGAAACTATTCTATCTAATCCTCCTCGCACTTTATTTCTTATTTTGACAATGTGTCACTTTACTGTTTGTTCTTTTTAGGGTTGTACCTAAAATGCAGACAAACAAAATGTCAGTCAGCATAAATGAATATGACGGTATCTGGGGACAACCAAAATTTCACACATAAGGCTAACAACCTATTTATCACAATCAAGGTAATTAATAATTCAATTTACGTTTTCAATGTGTCAATCTCCACCACTTTTGACCTAACCCTGGAATACCCCCATTAGGGTTTCTCTTTTGCCATTGACTTAAGGCCACCTTCTCCATCCTGAGCTTGGTGCCTGTGGTCACCTCTCATGGTGCACATTAGTCATGCAATATCATAAGGCCACCTACTCTATCCTAAGCTTTGTGCCTAGGGTCACCACTCATGGTGCTCATGGGTCTTCCCTCTTGGGCTTGACCTCATTGCATCATCCATCAGGGTGGTATGTAGGTGTGAGATTACACACTTATATCATAATTGTGATAATCATAGTGACTTTATGATTTTCAAGTATGAACATCCAAACTAATAGGTTGCATTCAATGTGATCAATCATCCGGAAAACCTTTGGGAAACTAATGTGATTAACCATAATTAACCACATACCTGATCCAGAGCAACTTGATGTCCAAGCAATCATGATAAAGAACAATCAAACAAGTAATCAACAACATCTTGAAATTAATGCATAACATCCAAGTGTTATAGTTTATCCAAAACATTCTCAAGATAGACTTGTATTCCACCTTCGGCTTTCTAGTCCCACTTTAGGGTTTTATTAGGGTGTTAGCCTCCGTAATACTTTTATCACATTTAATGCTCTCTTAGTTCACAAACCCTAATTTTCACATCATAAGCCCAATTAAAGTCTATTATTTCTCTTTTATACTAAAGCTACCATCTTTATCCTTTTAAGTTATTTCAAGATCATTAGACCCAATTATCACCTTTAGTTTCTTTTGAATTAACAACTCATATTTCCTTAGAGTTCAATTCATATATGAACTATATTTATCACTAATTCCACATTATTCCACTAGAAAACCCTAATTACCAAATTAAGGGTATTTATCCACAATTAAAATCTTTTATACTCAAAATAATTTAGAATCATCATATCTCAGATTTATTCATGGGTTTGAACAATTGAAGCCATTAAGAGTCATAATTACCAAAATTAGGATTTCAAGGCCCATTAAAGCCTATTCATGTACATGGAACCCTAACTTAATCCAGTTATGCATAAAGATTATCTTTTTAGTCCTACTTGTCCTTTTTATTAACAAAAGGTTAATATCAACTTAAAACACCCATAATGCCTTTCTTAATCTCATTAACATCAATATTAGGGTTTCTTAATCATAAATGCATTAAAGTTGACAACTTTATATAGTTTTCGAATTGTGAACAGATTTAGGCTTCAAATATATTTTTATTAGATTCCTCATGTTTTTCTGAGCAAGATTCATATATTGCTTGTATCAATCTGAGCTACCATTAATTAACTACGAATTTAACAAGGTAAATTGCCTTTGGCCAATCACTGGCCGCCACATCATCTCTCTGAGGTTTCTTTCCTTTTCCATGCGGACCGGCTTCTACAAATAAGGCTTCGCCATCTCAGCCCCACACGCCCCACGCGAACAGGGTCTCTGATCCAACAGTTGTACCCTTTTACCCTTGATCTCCTTCACGTGTGCCAGGGGTAAGAGAGTCTTTTCTCTCTATTCTTCTTCAACCTCATGACCAAACCCCACATTGCACAGTGTGAGATAGAAGCGCGATGTCGGTCAACTCCAGGGTTGACCTCATGATGTCACCACTCGATCACTTAGGAAACGTAGCATTTCCCTTCGCCAACTCCGACTGAACCTGTTGGCAGGATCAATTCCTTCATAGGTGCATTGGATGGTTGGAACGAGAAGGATCTACTTGGGCAGTGGCACCAGGGGTAGAGTAGAAGGAATTTAGGGAATGGGTAGCAAATCAAAGGTGGGGGATAGGTGTTGGGGATCTCACTAGGTCACGTGAACATGAGGGAGTTCTCATAGGGGAATTCTACCCCTTATATATAGGTGGGTTGTAGGCCAGTTCCCATGGAGTCCAACTTCATTGGGGGAAACTCCCAATCCCAGTCAATAAGATAGGATTTTAGGAATCATTGGGTCTGTCTTCCTCTCTTGATCTCTCAATAAGACTCGTCCCAAAAACTATCATGTAGAGGTCATTGAGAAATCCAATCATATAAACTCGCTTCCCTGGTCTTTTCCAAAAGAAGAGCATGAAGAATAGCTACCGTTGGATCCTAAATCCAACAGTCCTCATTCAGGAGCCAAGAACACTATTTTTAGATTAATAGGATGAATGTGACATGTAATTATTTCATCCACACTTTAGGAATACTTTCAAATATCATATCTCCCAAATCGCTTACCCGTTTGATCCCAAATTTTAAGGGAAAGTCTATAAATACATAATCTATCATCATGCCAAATTTGGGTTTATTATCTAAAGAAATTCGATCCCTTTATTTAGTTGCAAGTTATTACTTAATTATGTATATTTCTCACCTATTTTCTCTTTCCTTTGCTATTAAATTATTATCTTGGATTCCTTGGACCTCAAGGAACCTTAATGGCTGGAAATATCATCTTGGGTAACCTTTCTTTAGCCTCTTTCCTTATCTTTTATCCCTTTTTCTTATTTACTCCTTTGTTCAAATAAATTACTTTTCCTTTTCTTTTATTTTGACTACTCTTTCTATTAGAAATCATAGGTATACGAAATTCATTCAATTGTGGCCATTAATACCACTTTCAAGATATTTCTATGTATTTTTATAAATACTTTGCTTAATATTCATTATCTTGTATCTTTTTCTATTATTTGGACTTTTCTTCTTTTCTTCACTTTTATATCCATTATTGGATTAATCTAATCATAGGAATCATGAAATTCCTATCAAAAGGGATATTTGCAAAGAAATCCATCTTTTGAAGAAAAGCATACAATCTTTTCAATTAAGTCCATATTCACAAAATCTTTACAATTCAATTATGAAAATATATGCAAAATTGAGGTTGTAACCGTTGGCATCTCTGCAAAACTTTAGTTAGATTTAACAAACAATCATCAAAGGAATTTTTGTACACACTAAAGTCATCTATGAATATCTCCATTATATTTGCAATGTAATTAGAAAAACTAGACATCATACCCCTTTAAAAAGTGTCGGGGGCATTACGAAGCCCAAAGGGCATCCGCCTATAAGCATAAGTTCCATAGGTGCATGTAAAAGTTGTCTTTTCCTGATCGAGTGGGTAGATGGGAATCTGAAAGAACCCACTATACTCATCTAGACAACAAAAGTATGAGAAATGAGCTATCCTTTCTAGCATCAAGTCAATAAAAGGTAAAGGGAAATGATCCTTCACGGTGGCTTTATTTAATTTTCTATAGTCAATGTACATTCGCCACCCAGTAACGATCCTTGTTTGTATTAATTCATCATTTCCCCTTTATTTACATATGTTCCTCCTTTATTTGGCATAACAAGTATAGGAGTCACCAAGGGACTATCACTTATTGGATAAATAATTCTGGCATCTTTAAGTTTGAGAATTTCCTTTTTAACAACTTCCATCATATTTTGGTTTAGTCTCCTTAGGGGGTCTATGCATGGTTTGGCATTTTCTTACAAATCTATTCTATGCATATAGATAGATGGTTAATTCCCTTGAGGTCATCAATGGAGTAACTTATCACGTCTTTATATCTTCTAAGTTCATTTAAGAGTTTTTCTTCTTGATCATTGTTCAATTCAGCATTTATAATAACAGGAAAAGTGGAGTTTGGGCCTAAGAAAGCATGCCTTAACTGCAGTGAGAGAGGTTTTAATTCTACCTATTTGTTAGGATCTGGGGTGTTTCTTTCCTCACATTTCTTAGAATCTTCATCACTCGGTGGGGTCTTCAAGGCTTCATGAATTTCTTCATTGAAAATGACATTTGCATCTTCTTCAAGATGATTAAGGGTAGTATCCATAGAATTATTTTTTTCCTCGAGTAGTGTGTCATAGTATCAATAAGACAAAGGTACTCCTTGGAGTTGGGCACCTTCATGGCATCATAAATAGAAAATACAAGTTCTTCATCTCCCACTCTGACGGTGAGTTTTCCTTCTCTTACATCAACTAAGAAACCTACAGTGTGTAGGAAGGATCTTCCAAATAGTACATGATTGGTTGGGTCCTCATGCATATCTAAAACTACAAAGTCACATGGAATGAAGAACTTCCCTATCTGTATATGGACGTTTTCAATCACTCCTCTAGGGTGCTTGATCGAGAGGTCATCTAGCTGGATTGTCATAGAGGTCGACTTCAAATCTCCCAAGTCTAGATTTTCCTACAAAGAGACAGGGATCAAGTTGATGCTAGCTCTAAGATCAACAAGGCCTTTATCAAAAATGGACTCTCCTATCTTGCAAGGGAGAGTAAAGGAACCTTGGTCATCTAGCTTTTCAGGCGTACAGTTCTAGATGATGGAGCTTATCCTTTCAGACAATATGATAGTCTCAACTTGACCAGATCTTCTTTTCTTTGTTAGGATGTCCTTCAAGAACTTGGCATAGGAGGGCATTTCAACTATGACTTGAACTAGATGCAAATTCACATACAACTTGTTCTGAATGTCCATGACCTTATTGAACTTGACATCATCCTTTGTGAACTTGTGAGGGAAAGGGGCATCGGGCTTTCTAGAAGAATCACCTTGGTGTGGATTTCTAGTAGATTTATTTCTTTGATTTTCAATAGTTTCCTCAACAGTAGTGTCAACAACCTCTTTAGATTTCCTCTTGGAAGGTAGTGACCCTCCTATGACTGCTCCACTCCTCAAAGTTACATATTTACAAGTCTCCTTGGTGGATTCATAACTGGCTGATTGGGCAAAGAACCGAAGGATGTTCCTTGGTTGGCTAAAGCTTGTTGAGCTATCTGGTTCTCCAACATCTTGGTGTGGGTAACAATCCCATCAACCTTAGAAGATAACTGTGTGATAGAATTCTTCAGAATATTTCATTGTGCCTGGAACTCACCATTCTGTTGGATCTGTGTGGTGACACAAGTCTCAAGGAGTCTTTCCAGGATGGATTTCTATGGTGGAGGAGTCACTTGTTGAAATTGATTAAACTTCATGTTTCTATTGTTGTTGTTGTAACCCAATGGTTGTTAACGGTTGGCATTCATTAGCTGACCATTACTCCTAGGTTGTTGACCTTGAGCTTTACCTTGCTATTGGTTCTGCAAATTATTTCTCCTGTAAGAAAAGTTTGGATGGTCTCTCCATCCTAGGTTATAGGTCTTAGAAAAAGGATTATAGGCGTGTTTGTTTATTATAATTGCCTACAATGTTGAGTTATTTTGGTGATTCAGTGACATTCAGCTATAGTGCAAAACAAGAGGTAGAGTTGTGGCCAGACATTCCACACGCCTCACATACTTGCCCGACTGCTTGAACTGAGTGAGTGGTCAGCTTTACAAATTTTTGGGATAAGGCGTCAACTTTGGCTGCAATCAAGTCCATGACATCCACATTGTGTTTCCTGTTGGACTTTCCACTGGAGTTGGAGGAAGAGAATGGCTGACTGATCCTTTATGAACTCCATTGGTTGTGATTGAGTGCCATATCTTCAATAATCCCATAGACTTCACTACATTACTTATTCATCAAGGCTCCATTTGCAGCAGCATCAATGGAGGGTGTTGTAGAATAACCTGTTGTAAAAGGTTTGTAGAAGCAACCAGTTGGTTAATTTGTGGTAAGGCCATAGGTGTTGTAGATCCTTAAATCTCTCCCAAATTTCATAGAGTGTCTCTCCTTCTTGTTGCTTGAAA
This sequence comes from Alisma plantago-aquatica, assembly GCA_963693085.1. Lineage (NCBI taxonomy): Eukaryota > Viridiplantae > Streptophyta > Magnoliopsida > Alismatales > Alismataceae > Alisma > Alisma plantago-aquatica. The sequence goes on from OY856410.1 coordinate 531,076,776, forward strand.
TTTGTGATCTGGTTCCTCAGCTGGGTTGATTGCTAGGAGGGGAATACTTAGTTAGGAAAGCATTTAACAATTCATCCCATCTCCTGATGGAGCTCTTAGGCAATGAATAGAGCCATGCCTTGGCCCAATCTCATAGTGTGAAAGTAAATAGGAGTAAGCATACTCCTTCAAATGGAACATTGTTGATCTTAAAGGTGTTCATATATTGTAGAAAAATTTCTATGTGAAGTTTCGAATCTTCCATAGGAGTTCCCTCGAAGCAATTCTTTTGGATCATCTGCATGATTGTAGGGCTGATGGGGAAGTTTTTGGCCTCTTTTACAGCATGATCATGGCCCCACAAATATTGATGATGGCCGAAATAATGAAATCTTTGAGTGGACGGTTGTCCTCCTTCTCTGACTCTTGAAGAGGATCGGGTGAAGGTAGTGGTGAAGGTGAAGATTGTGTTGATGAAGGACATTATCCCTCCAAACTTGAAGAGTTTTCACTTCTCCTTGCTCTCCTATGGTTAATAAAGGTTCACTCTATTTTTGAGTCTGGAAAGATTGATGTTTGTAGACCCCTCTTAGAACAATGCATGCAACTTGAAAAGCAAAAATTGAGCGAGATTCACAAAAGCTAAGAGGTACCACAATATGAAATACAAAAATGATGCTTTAGTCTTAATTATTAGTTAACTCATCTACTCTAACTAATATTACTGTAGCTCCCCAGCAATGGCACCAAAAACTATTTGGAGTTTTAAAATAAAGGTCTCAACTCGCTTATCACCGACAAGTGTACAGGGTCAATTATAGTCGAGTGTCAAACTCAAGGAGCTAGGTCAGTCAGGCGTAGAATCATTAACTTTCAATAATCTAGGTTGATTACAAAAGTTGAGTTGATTACAAGTATCTAAAAGGAAAGTAGACATAAAGAGATTGGTTTAGTTCAAATTAGAAAATGGAGAATCCTAGGCATGGAATTTCACTACCACACCATCACATCATGCATAATAAAGAAATTAAAACATGTAGTCGATTTTTCAAGGAGATTGTCATCATCATGCACCTTCTGGTGGCATGAGATGGTTCTCTTCATAGCATAACATTCCCATGTTTATGCTAGATTCAAACACAATCCAAAACCCTCCCTACTTCCTCATATATTCTCCTGAATAGTACAAGAAAGCATAAAACATGTATAAAAGGTGTCCAACTAAACATACAAGCAATAAATCATTGTAGGCATCCATGGAGAAGAAAATAAACTAACATATGATATTAATACCATGTTCACATGAGTAATGGCATGGGAGCTACTCTCCCATATCCAAGAAAAGAGTTCTACTCATCCATAATGGAGATGCATAAACACATTGTAGAATTTTTAGGAGTTTTGCATGATTAAGAGAAGAAAAAGCTAAAGGAACCAAAAGTGTATCCAATGAGGGTAGAGCTCTGACTATAGGATGAGATTCCACCCTAGGAGATGCTCCAACTAGGAAAATCCTCCCTCCTGAGAAGCTTGCATGAGGAGAAGAAATGTGATGCACCTTTGGATAAGAAATGGAGAAGAAATGAAGTAGAATGGAGGCTCTTTTCGAAGAAAACCTCTTCTTCCACTCCAAAATCACCTTCCTCTGCTCTAAAACCTCTCTTGGACAAAATGTGCTTGCAAATGACAAATGATAACTACCCAAAAGGTTGTGTTCCTCTTTTAAAATGAGGGGTGGTTGATGTCAATTTTGTAGAAGCTGATAACGACACGGCGTTTCTGTTAGGAGACACGTCGTGTCTCTTCGTGTAACTTGTCGACTAACTACTATTTGTGAGAAATACATGGTGTGTTCCGTGAGAGACACATCATGTGTCTGTCGTTGGAGTCAGTCTGAGTATAAGGTACTAAGTGTGTTTTATTAAATACACACCCATGCACATTGGTAGAAAGTCAAGGTCAGCCCCTGAATCGTGAGGACACAGCATGTCTTAAATAAGACACGACGTGTAGCTGCTATGTACTTCACTCATTGAGGTTATTGGAATCTTACACACCCATGTCTTAAATGCAAAACGTCGTGTTATTTGTTATGTGATTTCTTCTGGAAAGTCACAGGTCATGTCTTAAATAAGACATGCCATGTTTAGTATTGTTTCTTCAAGAATGAACTTTGAATCAGCTGCAAATTGAGGGGAGGTCCAATTAAGGTCAGATTTGAGTTGGGCTATCTCCAATTTTCCATTTTGAATGTGTGTCTACAATCAACATCATGTAACAAGTAAAATAACTAAAAGATGGCAATTTAAACATAATTAGAGTCTAAATGGAAGGCAAAATGAACTAAATTTGAGTGTGGATGTGTGCAAAAAGTAGATATGAAATATGCACATCAGGGATCTTCACTATCGGTAAATTGTGATGAAACAATCAGTGTTGTGGAAGGTTGTGTGAGGGGATCAAGGTTTGTGGTAGTGAGACTGTGAGGAATCTAGTAGGTGGTAGTGGATACTACTGGTTAGAAAAGACCTTCAAGTTATGCTAAAATTAACCCCACCGCTTGACAGTTGCAAGGGTGGCAGAAAAGTATGTTTGTAGAGGGGAAATACTTTAGTGCTTCACTTAAGAGAGAGGAGATTGATGATCATGAAGTGGTGACAGATTTGTAGTTTATAAGATAGGGGTGGTTATTCACCAGCATGTTTTCGAGTTGTAGGTTAATGGTGCTTGACAAAGACATACATTGTAGGTCTAATGCCAAGTTTCATGTGTGTTGAGTCAATGAGGATGGAGGAATTTATATGGTTGATGATTCTAGGGTTTTCAATATTGTGAAGAGGAGGACGGGTCCAGTTTCATAGCTTGAGGTGTCTTGGATGTGGATAATGGCTTTTCCATTACTTTACATGACCGGTGGAGAACGAGGTCTGAGGAGGAAACCAGTTTCATGAACCTATGAAGTGTAATTGACTTATAATAACTCTGTATCTACTACTTACTTTAAATTTTTGTAACTTCAAGCGACACATCTTCAAGCCCAAGTATTAACCACATGATCACATTCTATTAATGTAATCTACAAAAATACTACCCTCCCAATTGTGGTTATGAGGTGGATAATTTAATCCTTCTCACAAATAACTAAAATATTAATCCTCAGCCTGGACTATCATGGGGGATTTCAACACCATGTTGGACGTCTCTGAGAAGTCCAGGGGTAGCTTCTTTGATAAGAATGCTAGCACTCGTTTTAATGACTGCCTCTTCAATTGTAGCCTTCTTGAGATTAAGGCCAGCGGTCATCCTTTCACTTTCCAGAAAGGTGATCTTCAGGAAAAACTGGATATGGTCGTAGCCAACGAGCACTGGCTCGAACTCTTCTCAGACGCCTCAGTTTTTACTCTTCCTAGAGTCGAATCTGACCACCACCCTATTCTCACAAACCTGGCGAGCAAGTCATCTTCTCCGACCAAGGTCTTCAAAATGAAAGCCAGCTGGCGCTTGATTCCCAGCTTCCAATCTTGCCTTCTTCCTCAATGGGACCAGTCTGCCAATTTCCAGGATGCCCTCGCCTCCTTCAGCAAGGCTGCTCTACGATGGGAGGATAAAGTTTGAAGCAACACCACAAGGAGAAGCGGACCCTACTGAATTGCATTGAGCGATGTCAGGTACAATCCCTCTCCCAACCCAATATCTTCTCCGATAATTCTATTGCCCTCCAGGAACAATACACCACACTCCTTATGCGTGAGGAGGCCGATTGGAAGCAAAAGGTGCACATCGACTGGCTTCGATACGGGGACAACAACACTCGTTTCTTCCAGTCCTTCATAAAGGCTCGACGCCACGCCAATAAAATTACTCAACTGAAAGACGCAGCTGGTACCTGGATCTCGTCACCTGCCGAGATCCAAAGCATGGTCTTCCAATACTTCAAATCCCTTATGACGGCCACAGCTACCCCATCAGCGGCGGACATCACTACTTACTCATGTGTCTTCCCCGCGATTCCTGCCTCCAATTATCTCAAGCTGGAGGCCCTGCCGGAGCTAGAGGAGATCAGAGCCACCCTTTTCAAGATGTCACCCTCTAAGGCATCGGGTCCAGACAGTGTACATAACGAATTTCTACAGTCCAATTGGAACACTATCAAATACTCAATAGCAAGAACTATCAGAACTATCTTCGTTGCCAAGAAAATTGATTCCTCTCTAGCAGATGCCAACATGGTCCTCATCCCGAAAATCAAGGTCCCGCAATGCTGCAGCGATCTGCGGCCCATCTCTCTGACGAATGGGTGCTTCAAAGCTAGTTTCTAAAATGATGGTCGAACGCATCAAACACTTCTAGACTCGTGGATTTCGCCAACACAGTCTAGCTTCATCCCTGGTCGCCATATCAGTGACAATATTCTTCTTGTTCAAGAAGTAATCCACTCCATGCACTACTACAGAACCTACCTTTAGTGTCGGTTATTTAAGGCCTTTAGTGTCGGTTTCTAAGCGACACCTATGTGGGTGACACTAAAAGCTCACCCATTACGCATCGGTTCCAAAACCGACGCCCAAACTCTTCGCGCGCCACCGAAATCGCGCATGTTTCCTGTGGCGCGAAGGTATAGGCATCGGTTATTAGATAAGAAACCGACACCATATACCTTCACGCCATAGAAAGGGCGCCATCTTGGCCACTATCAGCGTCGGTTATTAGATAAAAAATTGACGCCATATATCTTCGCGCCACAGGAAACAGGCGTCGATTATTTATATAAAACCGACACTATAACTTTGTGTGTCGATGTTATACAAATAACCGACGCCTATTGTTTTGTTTTTTTTCTGTCAGTCTGCAGACCTGTTGTGGCTGGTCGCAGGATTTGAAACCTACAGTTAACTGCAGGTTTTATGACATCCATTGATATCAGCCAACACCAGGCCACAAACCTACAAATTTAACAACAAAAATATTCACACATGCATTTAGCAATACAACCTGTAGTTCCATTTTATTTTCACACATTTAGAAACATTCATGTAGCTAGCAATTTGTAGTTCCATTCATTCACATTCACACATGTAGAAACATTCATATAGCAACCAACACTTTCATTCATTTTCACTCAGACACATGTAGAAACATCCAGACATGTAGAAACATTCACACATATATTATAATTCAGAAATTCATTTACAAAATATCATTCTTTAGTCATTATTCGCTATCAACATCCCAATTATATTTTAAAACCCCCACTATTTGTATGGTTGTTGCCCATTCTTCTCTTACTTCATTTAATTCTCCCATCGTATAGGGAGCATGTACATCTGGTAAGTCTGTTCCTGTAGGGGGGTCAGCTTTAAACACCTGTAAAGAGAATGATGTATATATATAATTAATGAGCTATAAATAAGATTGATATATTTCATATTATCTAATGAGACTATATAATACCTGAGCAATACAATCGATGTCCAGTGTGGCATGTTTGATAATCATGTACATATATCGCATCACATAGTATCCACATGCCCATCCGTTGTCTTGTGTAGCACACTATAAATTCAAACATAGAAAATATTAAAAAATACAACTAATTAAGCATTGTTCACATAAATAATATATACATATATTGCAGTCGGGAACTTACTTTCACATTCTTCCAAATTATTGGCTGGTTATTTTTCGTGGGGACCTTTCCTCCAGCCTTTTTGAACTCATCAAAACCCCTACATGTTAATGTAACATAGAACATTGCAATTAAATAGTAATATAATAACATATGTCAACGGATATGTAAAGTTCACATATTCAGAAAAATAAAAACGTATAAAATAAAACATACCTCAAATATTGCGATTTTTTATCAATTAACAATCCTTCATTGTGATCTCTGCGCACATACAAGTCATCATTAGCTTCAATATTTGTTGGTGTTGGCAACCCAACTGAGAATGGACTGGATTCATCATACTTATCATAGTATTGTTCTTCATCTATAGGATCTTCAATGAATTGTATTTTACCATGAAGAACAACCGACCATTTATCATTTGTAGGATCATCGATATAAAATACTTGTTTCACTTGTGATGCCAATATGAATGGTTCCGCCTTCTCGCCAATCTTTTCAAAGTTCACAAAAGTGAAACCCAATTCATCCACTATAACTCCTTTGGTGTTATCAACCCAATTACATTTGAAGAGCGGAATTGTGAAATCTATGTAGTCAAATTCTCATATCTCTTCAATGACACCGTAATATGACATTTTAGCTTCACGTGGACTCTTATCCTTTGCACTTGCAAAAAACATAGTCGATGCTTGAAGGGTGACCCCACTGTTTTGGACGACACTCTTATCATCTTGGCACTTTGTGTAATATGTGAATCCATTAATGTCATACCCTTCATAAGACATAACAGTCAACTTTGGTTTAAAGGCGAGGCATTTGATAGTTTCAGTAATATCATCTGGTGTTTGAGATAGTTGATGTAAGACTTTATCTTCCAACCACTTAATAAAAGTCTTGTTATGCTCTCTAGCAAGCCACATTGTATTGGCTCGAGGATATTGTCTTTTGATGAAATTGGTATGTTCCTCGATATAAACGTTCACTTCGTCCATGTTGTGTAAAATATACAAATGACCTTGTTCCAACTGCTCACGGCTGATTACTTTCACACGTGTTCCCAAAATTCCTTTGCCAAATAACTCGTCAATATTCTTGTCATTATCAGGAGTGTCATTACCACTGAGAAAGTCCTTACAGAAATCCATAACCTCTCTCGCCACATAACCTTCAATAATACTCCCTTCAGGCCGATAACGGTTTCGAACATCACCTTTAAAAATGCTCATGTATCGTTCAAAGGGATACATCCAATGCAAGAAAACCGGTCCTAAGATTTTCACTTCCCTAGTCAAGTGGACAACAAGATGTACCATGATATCAAAGAACGAAGGAGGGAAATACATCTCAAGATGACATAGGGTAACAACCACTTCTCTTTGCAAATTATCGAGAGTCTCAGGGTCAATAACTTTGCTGCAGAGACTGTTGAAAAAGAAACAAAGTCTGGTGATTGCAAACCTTACATGCTTCGGCAATATAGATCGAATTGCCACGGGCAATATTTGTTGCATTAGAGTGTGACAATCATGATATTTAAGACCTATCAACTTCAGATCTTTCATTGATACCAATCTACGGATGTTGGATGAGTAACCATGTGGCACCTTAACATTTACCAAGCATTCACAAAAAGCTTTCTTCTCCTTTCTAGACAACGTGTAACAAGAGGGAGGTAAGTATGTTCTTTTATTACCCATTTCACATAATTCTGTTAATTCTAACCTTATTCCCATTTCACGTAGGTCCAGTCTGGATTTTATCCCATCTTTAGTCTTACCTGGTATATTTAACAGAGTACCAATGATGCTATCACAGACATTTTTCTCATCGTGTATTACATCGATACAATGTCTGACTGTCAAAGAACTCCAATAAGGAAGATCCCAAAATATTGACTTCTTCTTGAATGAAGAATTGTCACTCTGTGTAGTACATTGTGATCTCTTACCAAATTCATTGACAAAGTCTTTTACTCTTTCATAAACAACCTCCCCTGGTATAGATTTAGGTGCACTGCGTTCCTCATTCAATCCATTGAATGCTTTGCGCTTCCTATGATATGGATGGAATTTTGGAAGAAACCTTCGATGACCCATATATACATTCTTACAGCCATGTTTTAGTCTTGTTGAATCAGTGTTCTCTTCACATATAGGGCACACTTTAGCTCCTTTGACACTATATCCAGACAAATTCCCATATGCTGGAAAGTCATTAATAGTGCAAAACAACATAGCATGCAAATGAAATGTCTCTCTTCGTGAAGCATCATAGGTCATCACACCTTCACCCCAGAGTTTCTTTAAGTCATCAATCAGAGGTTCAAGATAAACATCGATGTCATTTCTAGGTTGTTTAGGGCCCGATATTAACAACGACAGCATTACGTACTTATTTTTCATACACAGTCAGGGAGGAAGATTGTATATAACAAGCATGACTGGCCAAGTGCTATGTTGGCTGCTCAATGTCCCGTACGGATTCATCCCGTCTGTACAAAGCCCAAGTTTTAGATTCCTGACTTCTTCACCAAATTCAGGGTACAATACATCAATCTTCTTCCACTGTGGGGAATCAGACGCATGTCGTAGGATCCCATCATTATTTTTCTTAACATCTGCATGCCACCTCAAATTCTTCGCATCTATTGGATTGGCAAACAAGCATTGAAACTGTGATATTATAGGTAGATACCACATCACCTTGGCAGGAGAACCAGTTTTGGACTCCCCCAAAGTTGTCAATTTATACTGTGACGCACCACATTTTGGACAATCTTTCAAATCCGCATAGTCCTTTTGAAATAATACACAATCATTCGGGCATGCGTGTATCTTCTTGGCATCCATTCCCATTGGGCACAACAATTTCTTTACCTGGTATGTTGAGATTGGCAGCTCGTTTCCTTCAGGAAGCATTTCTTTCAACAAAGACAGCAATGACGTGAAGCTTTTATCGCTCCATCTATTGTTAGCTTTCAACTTATACAATCTCAACACAGCGTTAAGCCTCGTAAACTTAGTACAACATGTGTATAACGACATCTTAGCATCATGCACAATGTTTCTAAAAATGGGAGGTGGATCGGTGTGCTCTACCCCACAACTATCCAGCATCGCATCAACGATGTCTACTGGAACTGGTTCATTCACATCTACGTCGTTGTAGGCAATTTCTTCTTCCACACAAGCACTGCTATCGACATCCACTAGTTTCAGGTTTGAAATCTCTCCATGCCAGTGCCATTCTATATAGCCTTGTATAATCCCGTTGCACATGACATGAGTTTTGATTTCGTCACCAGTGTTGACTTTCAAGTTGTTACCGCAATGCCTACATGGACAGTAGAACCTATCTCCAGATTGTTTCCTATGTTCCTCGGCAAATCTAATGAACTGGTCAAGACCAGAAATAAACTGTGGGGTGCAGCGATTGCGAATGGACATCCATGATCTATCCATTCTATGATCAAAGAGAAAACAAGTATATATTAGGACAAGATTAGGGTCTAGGGTTAACAAATACATGTGATGTCATTATTATATATAATAAATGTGTACCACCTATCCATTCTTGAACACCTAATCTCACTAGTAAGTGTATAATGTGTATTGGGTTTTCAAGAAAATTTCGGCAGCATTTCCCCACTGTTCTCCAAGTACATATGTACTTAGAGAACAAATGGGGAAATGCTGCCAAAATTTTCTTGAAAACCCAATACACATTATACACTTACATCCTAAGTGAGATTAGGTATTCAAGAACAGTCCCAAACCGGGGACTATCCAAGATGTACTCCTAATGAGTAAATCTTGGACGAGTTTCTAGGTGCTTACTAAAATAGAACCATTATATGGAACTAATCCTACATTATACACATACTTTTCCTGAGTAAGATAATGTGCACTTCATGGAATTATTAAGATCTGAATATATATAAGTTGTTTCTACCTACTTTGATGGGATTTTATAACATTCGAGTCTTCCATTTAAGGCATTAGATGCATATATTGCAGTCCATTGTGTTGAGATAAGAATCCCATGTGATACACACGATTGAGAATCTTTCACGATACTAGGAAAATACACAACTAGATATCCATTTAGGTGTTAGACATTCATTTAGGTGTTCCTGATAACTCACAGGTATGCACAACTAGACAACTGTGGCGGAGCAGTACTGGAGGAAGCATACCTTTCAGTAGCGGCGGCGGACAAGTAGGCGACAATTGGCAATTTAGGGAAAAGTTCATCATTTACATTCCAAGCATGTCACAAGTGTGCATTACAGCTCATCATTAAGCAAGAAGGGTGATTAGGATTCTCACCAAGAATGGGTTTTGATTTTCTATACAATTTTATAAAAAAATGCACATGTATGCATATATATACTATACTTTTTGGAACCATACTAAACACCCAAATACTTTATAACACAACTATAAAACAATGATTATAGCTAAACAATTAAACAATAGACTTGTCACACATAAAACACCCTATACAACTATAAAACAAAAAAGTATTAACATATGCATGATACAATAACTATTTTGCATCACATTACAGCAGACTTATCATTGATACCTTACTAACTTATTTCTACATTTACATATCATCACTTGATCAAAAATTACATGTATTGTATAGACAATAGAGGATTCAACTCAGTAGAAGCACAAAATCAGTACCTAAACCCTAAACACAAATAAGTAAATAACTTTAAAAACAAATGCCCAGCAGCTGCTTGGGCGTGCCTTGGCACCGCCCAAGCAGCTATCGGAGCAGAGGAAGAAGGAAGAAGGCAAGGTAGGCGGGCATACCTTGAGGGCAGAGGAGAGTAGCGGCCGGAGCACAGCAGCCACCGGCGGAGGCAGCGACAAAGAGAGGAGAAGCGCCGGCGAGGACACGGAGCAGCGGCGGCGAGGGCACGGAGCAGCGGCGAGGGCACGGAGCAGGAGCACGGCCGCCGGTGAGCATGGAGCAGCGGCGAGGGCAGGAGCAGGAGCACGGCAGCGGTGGCAGAGGAGCAACGACCGGCGGGGGCGAGCAAGAAATCGCTGGACCTAACTGAAATCAAGAATGAAAAAGGGAAAGGGGAAGAGAAGCTCGCGCTGGTGAGCTATTAAGTTGACAATAAGCGTCGGTTATTCTAAAAAATCGATAAATAAACCAACTGTGTCGGTTCTTTTCCAAACACCGGCACCTATACTAGATTATAGTCGTCGGTTTTTAACTAAAGGACAACTGACAACTATTCCTGTCTCGTGAATATCCTTTAGTCGTCGGTTATTTATTTATGAACCGACGACATATGTCAAATTTTGGAGGTAATTTTTTCGCTGGAATTTTGGTTTTGGCGGTTGATTTTAGGTGTCAGTTTTTTATTAATTAACCGACACTTAATAAAAGCGGTACCCGTGTCTGGTCGACCTTCACAGATTGTATGTCAGTTTATGTTATAAACTGACACTGTAGAGTTTAGGTGTCCATTTATGTATACAACCGACACCTTGAAAAGTGACTTTATAAGCCATTTCTGTAGTAGTGATGCGAGTGAAATCCACCAAGAAGCAGATGATCTGTGTCAAGCTAGATCTATCCAAGGCTTTTGACTGAATGCATTGGGACTTCATTAGTGATACATTCAACCGCACAGGCTTGCCTCCTAACATCTGTAGTATCATCATGCAGACCATCACTCAAGGCTCAACCTCTATTCTATGGGAAGGTGTTCCCCTCGCGCCCTTCAAACCCTCCCAAGGGGTCAGACAGGGTGATCCCATAATCCCTTATGTCTTTGTCCTCTGTATGGAGCGACTTAGTCAAGCAATTTCCCTTGCAGTTGAAGAAGGAGCCTGGAAGCCTCTAGTCCTCACACGGGGTGGCACTCCTCTCAGCCATGTTTTCTTTACAGACGATATCCTCCTTATGGGTAAAGCCTCACCAGTACAGGCTAGTACCATGAGTCAGATACTGCAGCGCTTCACAGCAGCTTCAGGTCAGACGATCTCACTGGAAAAATCTCGTTGCTTCTTCAATGCTAACACCCCTATTGCCGAGAAGAGATCTATCAGCAGACAACTCAATTTTCAGTGGACCGATGACTTGGGTAGGTATCTTGGTGTTCCAATCCTTCATCATCGGATTAACAAAGCCACCCATGCATATTTATTAAGCTCAATCAGGGATCGTATGAATAGATGGACTATGCGACATTTATCTCTAGCAGGTCGTATCACGCTTGCTCGTTCTACCCTGCAGGCGCTTCCCACCTATACTATGCAGACAGTCAAGCTCTCACCAGCTCTGTGTGATGAGATCAATCGTCACATCAGGCGCTTTCTATGGAGTGGTAACTGGGACCATCAAAAGGCTTCTTTGGTGTCCTGTAAGAAAGTCACCTCAAGCAAAAAGAAAGGGGGCTTGGGCATCAAGGATGCTCGAGACCAGAACCTAGCCATAATGCTCAAGAATGCCTGGACCTTCATGAACCACCCTTCCAAACTTTGGGTGCGTATCATGACTGAGAAATATATGCGGTCAGGCACCTTCAAGAACAAACCCAGCTCCTCAGCTTGGGGTTTCATTAGGAAACACCTTCCCTCAGTTCAGTTACTGAGTCACTGTGTCGTCAACAACGGCAACACAACCAACGTTTGGATAGATAAATGGCTCATGGGGAAATCGATCTATGACCTCGCCCCCGATTTTCAGCCTCCAGCTAATCTTTTCGAGCTGACAGTCACTTCCATGTCTCCCTCACCGGACACTTGGGACTGGGACTTCATTCATCACTACATTTTGGACGTAGCTTGGCCTATCATCAATGCCATCCCTCCCCCCGACAACGATAATGGGGAGGACCTTTGGAGTTGGTCGCTCGACGACTCTGGCGAGCTCACCTCGAAGTCGGCTTATGCCTGGGCCAGATAGGGCAAAGAGGTGGTGATATTTGTACACTGGTCTTCGGCCTGGAATGGTTCTTTACTTGCACGAGTTAATACTTTTCTTTGGCTTCTCCTTCATCGCGCGCTGCTCACGAATGAAGAGAAATATCTTTGTCACTTTAATGTAGATCCTCAGTGCACGATCTGTAACAATGACACCGACACACTCCTGCATGCTCTAAGGGATTGCTATGATAGCAAAGCCTCCTAGAAGGCCCTTGGCATCGATCATAACCACTTCCTCCTTCCTGAACAAGAATGGATCTCCTTTGTCCTTCACGGCCCTTCCAATGGCTCGCATACCCGCATTACCACAGCGATCGCATGTTGGCACATCTGGTCCTGCCGCATGGATCGTCTTCACCAAGGTGCTCTGAAAGATCCCAGAACGATTGCCAATTTCATCAGAGCGAGAGCGACCACTGTCGCTAACCTCCCTAGGGACTTCGTTAATGGCAGGGTAACCCAAGGTGGCATCCATTCCTCTGCTCCACATCACTGTGACCGCTTCATCTTCACAGATGCTTCTTACATCAACCCCTCCACACCCTTTGGTGTAGGCATCCATGTCGTTGACCCCAGAGGGGTGTGTTGCAGTGGCTTAGGGGAACAATTCGTAGCAGCTAGCGTGCTTGAAGCTGAGTTGCATGCCATCTTCATCGTAGTGACCTTAATCAGAAGAGAGAACTGGAGTAGCTACCATCTTCTCTCAGATTCACAACAAGCTATGCAGCTGCTGGAGTCAGATACAACTCCACCTCTCAAACTGAAACCCCACATTGCCAGGCTGAAAAGGCTCCTGAGCAGTGGACCTAGGATGAAAGTGAGTTTCATCCCTAGGAAGTTGAATATTGTTGCAGATGCCCTAGCTAAGCATGCAGCGCATTTTAATTCGCCATTTTCCTTTTCTAGAAATAAGCTTGTTTGGCTCAATATCGATATTGATGTATCCATGAACCCAATCTTAACCTGCATCAGAGAGCGGGATAAATAATAACCTCTCTATTTTTTCCAAAAAAAAAATGCATTTGAGTGTGACTCCAAACCCATCAGTCAAAAGAGTAGGTATATAATTAGAATAAAAGTTCATATCAAAATATTCAAGTACAATAATTCCAGAGGAAAATGAACTCAATTGTGCAAAATAAATTCAAGTGGACACCATTTAGTGTCAAATAACATGATAGTTGATCCAGACAACTGAAGGAGAGTTAGAATAAAGGGTTAGTTTGAATTTGAAATCAGGTGTAGCAAAATTTATTAACTATCGCTCAACATAAATTTATTACTCAAAATCCAGTATGTTAAAGTTTTTTGTGACATTGGTGGTGGAAACTTCAAGATTAAAAAGGGGTATTTGGTTATTTTACGAGGTAAATTGTGTCACATATTGAACAAGACATAGTTTTAAAGTGCTTAAAGGTGGTGGTATACATGCAATTGAGGAACACCAAGAAGATCTATAGCATAGATGTGAGGAACACCAAGAAGATCTGTCGCATAGATGGTTGAACACATGAGTGAGAAAGGATTGCAACTTCTATAAAAGTAGAGGTTGATTCCTTGTAGAAAGGACACTAATCTATTTTAATGTTATTCATATTTGACAAAACAGCTTATGTGAGTTTCTTTCAAGACAAGATCAAAGGTGAAGTCAAATGTTCCACAATTGTTTCATTCAAATGTCTGCAGACCATTTGAGGTGGCTACACTAGAGGCAATAAGTATTTTTTTCACATTCATTGATGATGCATCTAGGAAGTTGTGGGTCTACTTTCAGAATACCAAGGATCGGATCTTTAAATATTTAAAGAAATTTCATACCATGGTCGATTGAGAGATAGAGAAAAAAGTAAAAAGTCTCCACACGGATAGTGGGGGAGGGTACACCTCTATGGAGTTCCAAGACTATTGTGCACAACACAACATATGACATGAAAGGACAGATCAAAGCACACCACATCATAATGATACAACTAAGAGGATGAACTGTACCATAGCTGCTATTTGACTCACCGATCTCCTTCAGTTCCCTTTAGAATTTGACAAACTTGAGAATGTATAGATATACAAGGATGCATCATATACTCATGTACGTGTATTTGGGTGCAAGGCATATGCACATGTTCTAAAGGAAAAGTGGAAAAAGTTGAAAAATAAAGCAGTGCAATATATATTTATTGGCTATGGAGATCAATATTCTACCTAGAGGTTATGGGATGTTGTGTAAAAGACAGTGATAAGACACAGATATGTGACATTCTACGGGATTCACACAGTGATTGAGCCTAAGAGTGATGATGTAGAGGATATATGATCATGTGACAGTTATTCTGATGTTGATGGATGATTCATCTTTTTTACAGATGTAGTATTCATATGAAGAAGAAGAGAAACACGATAACCTTGAGCACTAGAGTGATAGTTCATCAAGTGGTCTTGTTCCATATGCATAGTTGAGTGACTCAGATTCAAAATCAAAAATTTTAGGGCAGGGGGAGCAAGATCGTCACAAGGTAGAATCCTCAAGGTACCAATTGACGATGTTTGACAAATTTCCTTGTCCTTTATCCTAATATGTGACATCTCAATATATTATTATTAATGATTAGGGGGAGATAGAGACCTTTTAGGAGGCACCAACGCATAGAGACAGAGTGTAGTTGCATGAGGATATGTAGGAGGAGATGTATTGTTTGTAGAAGAATTATATCTATGAACTTGTGGCACTTCCCAAGGACCAAGCGTCACTAAAAACAAGTGGTCCTACAGTATGAAGAAAGATGACAACATTAAGGTCATTAGATACCAAACTAGACTAGTCAAGGGTTTTAGTCAAAGACCAGAGATGGACTTTGGTGAAATATTTTCTCCTAAATATTGCTTTTATTAATTTGGTTATGCTCTTGGTTGATAGCCTAGATCTAGAGCTTGAGAGGATGGATGTCAAGAGGGTGTTTCTTCAAGGTTATCTAACTGAGGAGATCTACATGGAACAACCGGAAGGAATTTAAGTCAAGGAGAAAGAACACTTAGTCTACATATTGAAGTAGAGTTTGTATGGGTTGAAACATGCTCCCACATGGTGGTACAAGGAGTTTTGGTCTTTCATTCAAAGTTACAAGTATTGAAAGATAAGTGCAGATCCATGTGTCCACAACAGGAGGTTTCCCAATGATAAGTTCATTATTGTACTACTCTATGTGCATGAAATATTGATAGTGGGACAAGATGTTTGTATGATTAGAAAACTGAAGATAGTTCTTTCCAAAACCATTGATATGAAGGATTTGGGACCAACACAGTAGATTCTAGGTGTTGGATTAATGGGCTCTAGAAGGGGGGTTGAATAGAGCTTCACAAATTCTCACAAGATAAATTAGACCACCAAATTATATATTTGAAAAGCTTAAGCAAGCCGCAGTTTGATGTCCCAATCTAACATACATAGCAAGGATGAGAGATAGTGAAAAACAAGCACTTATACAGGTGGTTTAGAGTGGTTCCATGTCCTAAACTTAGGAGCAATGTCAGTCCACTACCTAGAGTGGGTTAGTCTCTAGGATTTGCAATCTTGGTACTCTTATATTCCACAATAAGATTACAAGACACAACAACCACACATCCAAGGGCTTAGTACCTCAAGCAAAGATCTTCAACCTATAGGAGGAGCTTACCCACTTGAACCATGGAGTCTTCAGCCATCAACATGGACTTACCCACTCCTTTCTTCAAGTCTTCTGCCTTCAAGGGATTACCTATCTTCCTTGAGCGTTGCCTTGCTTCTCTCCTTCACTCAGAGATCTAGAGCAGCTATCTCCTTCACTTGGAGACCTGGAGCAGCTTGCCTTCTTCAATTTTGAAGAATAGCACCTCCTTCTCCTTCACTTGGAGAGGGATCTTCAACTTGACTTCAATAGGAATTTAGGTTGGAAGATGGAGGAGGAGAGCTTTACAACAATACAAGGAGTAGCTCTCTTACACAGGAACCTATCTCACTCATACTCATGAATTTAACTTGAAGGTAGAGAGAGAAAGGGGCTCAAAGGCTTAGAACAATCTTAGCTATGCTAGGACTAAGTTTTCAATGAATGAGTAGCCATGGAATGAACTCCAAGTGTTCTATATATAGATGAGGGTGTTGCTTTGAGTTAGGTGAACTCTTGGGCCAAATTATAGTCATTTTCCTTCAAGAAAACGTCTCTATTTTTTATCAAATAACCCACCAACGGTCACATCACTTTTTTCTACAAATTTCGTATAGTGCAATTGGTCTAGTTTCAATAAATTTAACTTGACCGATCAAGTAAAAGACAAAACCGATATTCAAACGGTCGATCGAGTTTTTCCTAGGGAAACTCGACCGATCACTGAAGATCGTTTTGTTCAGGCACTTGATCGGTCAAGTTCTATGTAAAGACAACTCGACCGATGCTATCTCCAGAAAATTGACCAAGATGGATCGGCCGAGTTTGTTTTGGGGAGAAACTCGACCGATTGACAACCTGATGTCAATTTTTGAATATGCATCTAAAGTGATCTAACATTGGTGTTTTATGTCCCAATCAATTTTCTCACCTTAATTACAAGTCAATTCATCATTACAAGTGATTACAAATATGTTCTAAGGCCATTTACATAGATTTCCACAAAAGCGCACTTGTATCTCTTTGACTTGAACTTGAGTCAATCTAGGGTTTTGGATTTGGGATCCTTTTCATGTACCTAATACCTAAAATCAATCTTTGATACACATATTAGATACATATGAATGGAATGGTGAAGTCATTATCAAAATATAAGCAATGTATAACCTCCAGGTCAACATTCTCCCCCTTTTTGACAATGACAAACCATTCCTCAAACATATTGAAAAGGATGTAGAAATTATACCTTTGCTTTACGAAATAGGGAGATTCATGAAATGAACAATGTGAATTGCTCCCCCTCAATCTATGCTTCTATTAACCTACATGGTTAATCTATCTACACAATGTAGTAGCAATATACATGTAGTATGTAGTCCTTTGCAAGTTCACATAATAAGCAGTGAATTGAACAAGAATGGATCTCACTAGCAAAAAGCAATATTATAGCTAAGAAAAACCAATATGATTGAGTTTCAAGACTTGAGCTATCTCTTGAAATATCTCTCCCCCTTTTGACATTATCAAAAAGGTAGGGGGGTAGAAGAGCATAAGCCAGGTCTTCTCCAAAACACACATCGCCATATATGCAAAGGAATAAGCAACAGTTTAAAAGCATATAGCACACAAGAACAAAAGATAATAGACATGCCAAGTCATAATCAAAATATAACTCAAGATGGCACCAATGCAGAGGATAAAAATAGAGTAAATAGCCATAGTGCACATCAAATATAATACAACTCAGATATATGTCCACATGAGAGTAACTACAAGCACAAAAGCGATAAAACAAAGATAAGAAATAGTACAGCTCAGAAGAATGTGCCAAGATGTTTCTGATACAAAATAGTCTAGAAAGATGTATATAATAAGCATGTTATACGACAAACGAAGAAACCACCTAAACATCTAAGCTGTCTATATCAACAACATCATCATCGCCAGGTGTGAAGTCCTCATCCCCGTCAGAAGGTGGAGTAGTAGTGCCAGCATCATCACCATCACCATCGTCGGAAGCATCCTCGTCGTCATCGTCATCAGCATCAGCATCCTCAGTCTGGTCTGGCATCTCCTCATCAGCATGAAGTTCAAAAGAACGACTGGGCCAGTGGGCATTCTGCTCAGCCCAAGACATACTAAGAGCGTGAAGCTCATTGGCCTGTGGGTAAGATGAAGCAGAGTCACCCAGTGAGGCTAGCAGGATGGCCAGGGGGGCAGTAGGTAATGGGAGGATGGCAGGAGCGGAGCTACTAGCAGCAAAAGGTGGCGGAGCAACAGCGGAAGGCTCGGGAGAAGGATAGTAATGATCATATGCATATGAAGCATAAGCACTACTGGGATAGGGCCAGTAGGTGGGATAGGGGTGAGCACAGGAAATGTTCATGGTTGACATGATGGAACACAAATCCTGGTGCAGGTGGTCCTGAACCTGTTGGTTGTACGCCTGTTGATGCATCATATAACCCAAAAGGGTTTTATTTGACACACGGAAAGACGTACGGCTGGGTCTAGGAGGAGGCTGCGGAGGTGGAGCTTGGGTAGAGGAGGATGGGGCAGTTGAGGTGGAGGTAGACTTAGAAGCACCATATGTGGAGGAAAACATGGGAACGGACTTTTGAAGAGTGGTTTCACTAATACAAACACCTTTTCTAGCAACCGGGTAATGGAAGTCAGAAAAAAGGGATTTTTCAGTGGTGAACTTGAAAATACCACAAATCAAAGTCGGGTAGGGTGGGTGGGTGCCTTTGGTGTTCTTACCAGTGTCGAAGTAGGTCATATGATGTAAGATGTATCTGGACCACTTTACACTGATATTTTTCAACAAACAATACATAATGACTGCAGTGTTCTCTACAATGTCCGTTTGATTTTTCTTTGGATGGACATTACAGTTGATCACTAAAGCCAATATCCACCTCTTTAGGTCAAGAGAGGATGAGGGCAGGGTGGACCTCTTCTTATAAGCCACGCCAGGTTTCTTCAAAAACTGATGAATATTCGGTAACGTCAATTCATAGTGATTGTAAAAACCTTCTGGGTCAAGAAGATCGAAGTACTCACCATAATCCTTACGCTAAGTGTCATTTTTCTCGTCTCCGGAAAGAAAGATACTTAAAGTATCCTCGAATATTTGGAAATGATGATCAGCAATAATAGATGTAAGAATTACTTGAGTATTCGGTGGCGGGATAAGTGAATCGTAGTTCCAACGCAAGTTGGTGTAGAACTCGTGAACAGCCTTAGTGATTGACATGGAGTTGTAAGCAGTCACGTTCGATCGCTAGGGTGGAAAAATGGTGGACGGTGAGCAACCTAGCCACCTGAGCAAGAATCGCTTGATACCTAGGAGAAGGATCGATCAAAGTGCAAAAAGGAAAAGGGCTTTGAGGAAGAAGGTCCTTTTACCAATTTACAGTCTCAATCGACACAAAAGAGGTATTATCAAAGGGAACCAAGTGATTTTGTGAAGAAGAGGTAGGTGCATTGCTTGGAGCAGCTCGTTTTCTTCTTTGGGAAGCCATGGAGGTGAAAATGAGATAGAAAACGTGAAAACAAGCAAAAACAAACCTCAAACGTCGTTCAAAAACCACTAGGGACGCTCAGGAAGGTCTAGGTTGAGATTTCTAGGTCAAACTAGGGCTAGGAGTGGGAGTTTTATGGCTGGGGTGAGAGCTTAGGGCTAAGAGATGAGGAATCGGTCGGCTATTTTCAAGTTGAGAGGGAAAATAGTCGGCCGATCCTGACTTAATATTGGCTCAGCCTGCGGATTGGTAGAGTTCTGAGAGTGTAAAACTCGATCGAACGGTTCTTCTGAAGAACAACTCTCAGCTCCTGATCGGTCAAGTTTTTCTTGGTGAAACTCGATCGACGGTCAACCTAACCTAAAAGCCACATTCTTAGTTTCTAGCCATATACATGCCAATTAAATTCATTTTTCAATACTATTATGTATCATTAACATACTTAGGCACATTTAGCTCATCACTGGGTACTATTTAGAGATAAAACAAGAAATTCGATAATAAAAAAAACCCAAAATAAGCAAAAACTAAGCATGTTAACAACCAATTTAGGCAGATTGAAGCATATATAGGCATATAAGATGAGAAATGACATGAGAAAGCATATAGGTTGAAAACAACTAGCTAGATCACATAGAAACATCATCCAAAGCAACAATAAGCAGTTTAGATCAAATAAAATAAAATTGATCTCTAGCTAGAGGTTTAGTAAAGATATCTGCCAATTGATTTTATGTGTCCACATGCGTGATATAGATATCCTTCTTGGCAATGTGATCACAGAGAAAGTGATCGTGAACCTCTATATGCTTGGCTCTACTATGTAATATAGGATTGTAAGAAAGATTAATTGCACTAGTATTATCACAAAAGATAGGAGAAGCATCCAAAAATATGTTATAGTCTTGGAGCATTTGCTTCACCCATAGGACATGGGCACAACAACTCTCGGCTGTAGTGTACTCAGCCTCAGTAGTTGATAATACCACGGTGCTCTGTTTCTTGGAGAACCAAGACACCAAGCATGGTCCTAGGAGAAAGCAAGTGCCACTTGTGCACTTTCTATCAACCAAACAGCCTGCGTAATCCGCATCACTATATGCTCTAAGAGTAAAATCCCTTGATTTAGGATACCATAGTCTAAAATTTTGGGTTTTGGCTAGGTACCTCAAAATCCTCTTAACATTTATAAGATGTGATTTTCTAGGGCTAGATTGAAAGCAAGCACACAAGACAACACTAAACATAATATCAGGTCTAGAGGCAGTTAAATAAAGCAAACTTCCAAACATACCTCTATAGAGCTTCTCATCTACTTTCTCACCTTCTTCATCTTTATCAAGTTTGGCGGTGTTGGACATGGGTGTATCCATTAGCTTCATGTTCTCCATCCCAAAGCGTTTGAGTAGTTCATTTGTGTACTTGCCTTGGTTGATGAAGTTTCCTTCTTTGGTTTGTTTGATTTGAAAGCCAAGGAAGAAGGTCAACTCACCCATCATGCTCATCTCGAACTCACTCTACATAAGAGAACTAAAATCCTTGCAAAGATCAAGATCAGTTCTGCCAAAAATGATATCATCAACATAAATTTGAATAATAAGAAAATTTTTAGAAGTGTGTTTTAGAAACAAGGTAGAATCAACTTTGTCCATAACATACCCATTATCTAACAAAAAGTTATTTAGTTTCTCATACTAAGCTCGAGGTGCTTGTTTGAGCCCATAGAGAGCTTTTTGCAACAAATAAACATGATTAGGTAGTTTTTCATTTTCAAAGCCCAGAGGTTGAGCAACAAATACTTCCTCCTTGATTGTTCCATTCAAAAACGCACTTTTCACATCCATTTGATATAGAATGAAATTTTTATGACTAGCAAAAGCAAGTAGCGTTCTAATGGATTCAAGTCTAGCAATAGGAGCATAAGGTTCATCAAAGTCAATACCTTTCTGTTGGTTGTAACCTTGTGCTACTAACCTTGCTTTGTTTCTTACCACTTTGCCTTGCTCAACTAGCTTGTTGCGATAGACCCACTTGGTTCCAATGATCTTTCTATCACTTGGTCTTGGCACTAGAGTCCACACACGATTCTTCTCAAATTGCTCCAGTTCTTCTTGCATGGCAAGGATCCACTCATCATCACCAAGGGCTTCTTTAATGTTCTTTGGCTCTAATTGTGAGATGAAAGCATTGTCTTCTTGTTCTTTGTTGTAGGCATCTCGTGTCTTCACTCTCTCAAAAGGATTGTCGATGATTAGTTCCTTGGGTTGATTCTTTGCAAAGCGGGGAGTAGGATCCTTCTTTTCTTCTTCTTCTTCTTCTTCTTCTTCTTTTTCATCTTCTTCTTCTTCTATCGCTTGCTTGCCTTTGTTGTCAATGTTGAGATCTTTTAAGATAGGAATTAAGTCATCTGCAACATCATTATCCACAACATGCTTGCTAACAATAGGCTTAATTTCAACAAACTTAACATTAATATATTCTTCAATTTTAGAGAATTCAATGTTGAATACTCTATATGCCCTGCTAGTAGTGTTATAGCCTAGGAAGAAAGCCTTATAAGATTTCGGATCAAACTTGTCAAGAGAGTCCTTTGTATTTAAAACAAAACAAGGACATATGAAAACATGGAAGAAATCAATAGGCGTCTTTCTACCACGCCATAGTTCATAGGGGGTTTTCTTTAAAGAATGATGTGTAAAAACTTGGTTTTGCACAAAGCATGAGGTGCTAACGACTTCAGCCCAAAACTTCATAGGAGTGTCATACTCAATAAGCATGGTCCTAGCCTTCTCTTGTAGCGACCTGTTCTTCCTCTCTACAACCCCATTTTATTGAGGCATACGAGGAGAAGAGAAATTGTGTGAATAACCAGATTTTTCACAAAAATACTCAAAAAGATCATTTTCAAATTCTCCCCCATGATCACTATTGATAGAAACAATCCGGCAAGAAGCTTCATTTTCAGCTCGTTTACAAAATCTCGAGAAAACATCAAGAGAATCACTTTTAGAAATGAGAAAGAAGGTCCAAGTATATCGAGAGAAATCATCAATAATAACAAGATAATACTTGGAACCACGAAGCATTTGCATTCTCATTAGTCTGAATAGATCAATATGAAGAAGTTCAAGAACTCTCTTGGTACTCATGAGTCCTTTGGATTTGAAGGAGGATTTGGTTTGTTTCCCTTGTGTACAAGGTTGGCATTCCTCATCCTTTTCAAAATACAATTTGGGAAGTCCTCGAACCAAGTCCTTTTTGCTCAATTTCTTCATTTTATACATATTCACATGACCCAAACGGCGATGCCAAAGAGAAATATCATTTTTATCCACTACCAAGCATCTATCTAGTATGGGTTTAAGAGTATCAAGAATTATAGCATAAAGATTACCATTTCTAGTTCCCTTATATATAACATTATAGGAGAGGGAATCTAGAAGCAAGTATTCTAAAGAAGTAAACAACACAAGATATCCATTGTCACAAAGTTGACTAACACTAATCAAATTGTGATGTAGGCCATAAACAAGCAACACATTTTTAATACATAGCTCATTGCCCACATCACCCTCACCTATGACCTTACCCTTCTTGTTGTCTCCAAAGGTTAGCGATCCTCCTTTCTTTTTCATGAACTTGTTGAAATGTCTTATTTCTCCAGTCATATGTTTAGAACAGCCACTATCAACAATCCATCTCTTTTTAACCTGCAAAAAAGAAGGATGTCAGAACCCAACTCAAACTTTGGGATATGGGGTTAGCTTAGGGACCCATTACATCTTTGGGTTGGTCCCCTTGGGCTTGTAAGGATAATAAGTATAGTAATGGTCATGACATTTACAATGAACATAAACCAGAGGGTTCTTAGAGCCAGAAGTCTCTCCATGGAAGATAGGAGGTTCCACACTCTTCTTCTTACCCTTTTTCTTGCTCTTTTTCTTACCTTTGGGAGTAGTCCCATCATATCATAAACTGCTAGTACCAACTTGTTTGGTAGAATGTTCTAGGACATCATTGAGGGATTTCTTTCCCGAGACAAACTTTTGCAAAGAAGATCTTAACTTGGCATTATCATCACTAAGGTTAATGACAGTAGTAGAAAGACTAGCAACATCATCTCTAGCATGCAATAGGTCAGCCTCAAGACATAGGGCTTTAGTATGAAGGGAATCTCTTTCTAAAGCTATGCTAGTAACTTCATTACTTTGCAAAATAGGTCTAGAAGATAAGTCATTTACTTGAGCAAGTAATTTTGCATTTTCATATTTAAGCAAAACAATTTCTCTTTGATAAGCATAAACTTCATTTCTCCTAGCATCATCTATGAGTTTGAGTTCTACATTTTCAGTTTTAAGACAATCAAGCTCATCTAGGCACTTTTGGTTTTCTATCTTAAGATTTTTAATATTTTTAAGATATACCCCATTCTCAACCTCTACTCCATTATGTTGAAGCTCAAGGTCAAGAAATTTCCCTTGCAAAGAGTCTATGCTATCAAGGAGCACTTTTTTCATTTTTATCAAGGATTTCAATTTTAGCATAAAAATCATCAACTATCTTGCCTAACATTTTCCTTTTAGATTTACATTTAGTAAAGGATGATTGGCATTCATTTAGCATATCAATGATAGTTTCTTTAGGCAGCTCTAGCAAATTTACTTCACTTATCTTACTTACCTCACTTACCTCACATACATCTTCACTAGTAGATGCCATGAGAGCAAGATGGCATTCTCCATCTTCGGAGCTTGAGGAGCTTGAAGAAGACTCCTCCCAAGTGGAATGAGTTGCATCTCTTCATCTTCTTTCTTTCTTGTCCTTCCTCTTGTACTTGCCTTCTTTCTTGTACTCCTTATCTTTCTTGTGGTTGCTCTTGTGATGGCTCTTCTTGGCCTTGGGGCAGTCACTCTTATAGTGGCCTTTTTTACCACACTCATGGAACCTTGGAGTTGAAGAGGAGGGCTTGCTCTTGAAGTGTTTTTCCTTTGAGTAGTTTGCCTCATGCTCATTAGGGCCTTCATCTTCACTTGAGGAAGGGTCGGGGGACGTCAAAGCAAGTTGTTGTTGTCGCACCATTTCTTCAATTTGTACTTTGAAGGATGTGTCCTTTATCTTCTTGGACTCTTTTTCTTCTCTCTTCTCTTCCTCTTCTTTCTTGTCGAGCCTAGGATCATGGGCTTGAAGATTATCAACTAGCTCCTCAGTTGATAGCTTACTTAGCTTGTACACCTCTTTAATGGATGTCACCTTGGGCTCCCATCTCTTTGGAAGAGATCTCAAGATCTTGGAGTTGATGGTGTCTTTGTCTAGCACACTCCCAAGGGCTTCCAATCCATTTATGATGACATTGAGCCTAGTGTACATATCATCCACTCTCTCATTCTTACACATCTTGAAGTTCTCTAGAAGACCACCAAGCATGTAGATCTTGGCTTCCTTCACTTGCTCAGTTCCTTCATAGGTGACACATAATTTGTGTCATATCTCATGTGTCATGCTTCATTTTAGCTTCAGTCCATGTGGTGATGTCCCCCTTTGGATCTTCATTTTTTAGGTGGACTATCTTCCACATTTCATACCTCACACCTTGAAGGTAGAACTGCATCCTTCTCTTCTAATATAGGAAGTTGGTTCCGTCGAATACCGGAGGTCTCATGGAGAAGCTTCCTTCTAGGTTAAGCAAACCAAGTGTCGAATCGCCCATCTTCTCCTACTTGTTGAAGTAGCTTGGAGAATACATGCTCTGATACCACTTGTTGGATCAATAGGCTCTAGAAGGGGGGATTGAATAGAGCTTCACAAATTCTCACAAGATAAATTAGACCACCAAATTATATATTTGAAAAGCTTAAACAAGAAGCAATTTGATGTCCTAATCTAACATACATAGCAAGGATGAGAGATAGTGAAAAACAAGCACTTGGACATGTAGTTTAGAGTGGCTCCATGTCTTAAAATTAGGAGCAATGTCAGTCCACTACCTAGAGTGGATTAGTCTCTAGGATTTGCAATCTTGGTACTCTTATATTCCACAATAAGATTACAAGACACAACAACCACACATCCAAGGGCTTAGTACCTCAAGTAAAGATCTTCAACCTATAGAAGGAGCTTACCCACTTGAACCATGGAGTCTTCAGCCATCAACATGGACTTATCCACTCCTTTCTTCAAGTCTTCTGCCTTCAAGGGATTACCTATCTTCCTTGAGTGTTGCCTTGCTTCTCTCCTTCACTCGAAGATCTGGAGCACCTATCTCCTTCACTTGGAGACCTAGAGCAGCTTGCCTTCTTCAATCTTGAAGAAAAACACCTCCTTATCCTTCACTTGGAGAGGGATCTTCAACTTGACTTCAATAGGAATTGATGTTGGAAGATGGAGGAGGAGAGCTTTACAACAATACAGGGAGTAGCTCTCTTATACAGGAACCTATCTCACTCATACTCACAAATTTGACTTGAAGGTAGAGAGAGAAAGGGGCTCAAAGGCTTAGAACACTCTCAACTATGCTAAGATTAAGTTTTCAATGAATGAGTAGCCTTGGAATGAACTCCAAATGTTCTATATATAGCTGAGGGTGTTGCTTTGAGTTAGGTGAACTCTTGGGCCGAAATATAGCCATTTTCCTTTAAGAAAACGTCTCTATTTTTTATCAAATAACCCACCAATAGTCACATCACTTTTTTCTACAAATTCCGTACAGTGAAAATTCCGTACTCCACTATCAGGTCATTTTAAGATAAGTAAGAAGTCATTCCCTTGTACATATGAGAAGGAGGAGATGGACTGGTTCCCTGATTCTTGTATTGTGAGGAGCTTGATGTACACAATGGTGTGTACTCGTTTAAATATTGCTCATGTAGATGGAGTTGTGAGTAAGTTTCTCTCAAACCTTATGAAAGATCATTGGCAGGTGATCAAGTAGATCTTCATGTATTTACAAGGCACTGGCATCACATGTTTGATGTTTTGTGATTCTAAAGCAGCTATGAAAGCTTTGTTGATGCTGACATGGTAGGTGACATTGATCACATGAGTCTACCTATGGGTATATTTTCACTTTTGCATGGGGGCATATCTTGGCATTCCAGGTTGCAAAAGTGTGTTGCAATTTCTACAATAGAGGAAGAGTACATTGTAGAAACAGAAATAGGAAAAGAAATACTCTGAGTTGTGATATCTCTTGGGGAGTTGGGAATTAATCAATATGATCTGGCTATTTTATGTGATAGTCAAAGTGCTATTGAGTTGAACAGGAACGCAATGCATCATACACAGACAAAACACATTGATGTAAGCTATCGTTGGCTTTATGATGTCAATGACAAGAAGTTGTTGACACTAAAGAAGATCCATACTGAGAGGAATGCTTCTGATTTGATGACCAAAGTGGTGTCACGAGACAAATTCGATCTCTGTAAAGAACTCAACGTCATACATTCCATGTGACGATTTTGTGATAACAGTCTCCTCCTTGAAATGGAGGGGAAGATTGTTTGGCTTTCATGTCTAGACCAGAAAGCCTAAGGCTTAGGGCTTGGCTATTGTGCTGCCTCACGATGTGGCTATATACATCCAAGACATGACGGTAGTCAATTGTGTATACAAAATGGCAATTGTCGTTGAACTATTATTGTGTCTTGGATATACTAAATGGAAATTGTCGTTGAACAATAGCCCAAAAACAGTATACGCAGCCATATTTGTTGTATACAAAATTGAAATTGTCTTTGGACTGTTGTTCAATGTGATGGGATGGAAGTAAAGAAGAATAAGAGAGAAGAAAGTAAGAAAGAAAGAGTAACAAGACTGCCAATTAACTTTAATTGGATATTCTTCTTCAAGCCATTTGCTATTGTGCCTTTTGTAGAATAAGGTATCTTTCTGGGAAGTTATAGGGTGGTAGATCGTAGGAATCTCTTTCTATATCGGTATCTTTCATATCTCTTTCTGGTTGTATTATCTCAAGTAGGGGTTCAAAACTTGAGAAGAACAATTGTATCTTTGTTTATAATAGATTTGTCCATCGCTTAATCCCACGAGTTTTCCTTCACATTTTATCAATATTTTCCACGTAAAATCTTATTTTTCTCTATGTTCTTGCGGTTCTTGTAACTGAGTTTACACGCTCGTCGGTAATATTTGCGCAATAATTTATTTCTTGCCCCATCGTGGTCGCACAATATATGTGTACATATTCCCCAACAACAATTCAACACATACTGACGAATGCACGTCGAAGCGAGGTTATAGGGTCAACCACAATTCAAAGAAGCGTGGTACACCTGAACCAATTTGAGAAAAAGTTATTTTGAATCTTTATATCTTAGTTAAAGTATGATACAATTGAAAAAGAAGGATCTACGTGGCCAAACCCAATGTAGTTGGAAGCGAGGCTTAAATGATGATGATAATGATAAAGGAACTCCCAAACCGATTTACATTCTTCTAGAAGTCAACACTATCCATGCAGTGATCATGCGTGATGCACGACAGAGATAGATGCATAGAAAGACCAGAGTTGATCATGTAGATGCACTGACGTGATGCGTTCATGCATGAGGTTGTTCATTTTCAGGTATGCTCCCATACCATAACACTTGACAGGTGTTGGCAGTGGCGTAGCCACATGGAGGCACAGGTAGGCACGGGCCCCACCTGTGTTTATCAAAATGTACATTGATCAAAGCAATTTTATTATAGATTTTGGAAAATATACATGTAATATTGTGTTTTATGCTCTACCCATTCACCTGCAGCAACAAGGTGCCCACCCTTTAGCTAAGTTCTGCCTCCGCCACTGGGTGTTGGCAACAAAAGGGAACTCCTCTTATAAAGTTAGATTCAACACTATCCATGATCATCATGACAGAGATAGATACATAGAACGGCTGGAGTTGATATTGTAGCATATATCGATCGATCGCGATTTCCTTGCCTTCAGACGATGCAATGCACCAATCATCACAATAAATGTAAATATCAACGCCAAACTCTTATGAAAAAAGTGGAAGCCATTTTTTTGGACACGCCAAGGAACAAGGGATGATACCGTGGTCTACTCAAATCCCTGCCTTCGCTCCGGTGCCGTGGGTGGAACGCGCGTCGGCCACATGAGCAGGGTTGTGGTCGCAGCTGAGGTTCCGGCGACCCTGCAGGATCGTGTGGCTGGATTCGAGTGGTACATGGGATATGGCCAAATATCCCATTCGGCTAGCGCTGGCGGCGAATTGGGCACTCCTCAGTTTACCCTTTGGCTGGGCCCATCCCGACTCCACAGAAACGAAAAGGAGCTTAGCTAGCTAGCTGGGCTTCCAAACGACCATGCACAAATTTATTGCCTTGTGGTGGATCTGGTTGGAGGCGTCTCCAAAGTTCGTGGGAGGGAGGAAGCGAATGATTATGGGCCTGAACCTGCTTCACCTAAAACGGTAAATTGGGGCATGCTGGCTAGGGGTGAGCAAATAATGGTCCAGACCGCAAAATCGGACCGGACTGCTCAATTCGGTCCGGTCCGGTTCGGTCCATTTTGAGTTCGGTCCGGTCCGCGGTCCAGAAATTTCGATTAGTTCGGTCTTCGCTCCGGTCCGGTCCAAAACCGGTCCGGCCCGGTCCGGACTGCAGACTGCCTTTTATACAAAATTCATTTATATTTGAAGGTGTATTCTATAATAACTATAAATAAAGTACATATATAAGCACTGCTAGTATAAATGTTTGATACTAAAGTTATATAATTGTTAGAAGTGATTAAGATTATCAACTTTGTACAATTAAATAAGTTGTAAAACATGTAAAAAAGACTAATTACGGTCCAAACGGTCCGGTCCTAGCACAAAACGGTCCGGTCTCGGTCCGGTCCTACCTCGAAACGGTCCGGTCTGCGGTCCATATATTTGTTGAAATCCGGTCCGCGGTCCGGTCCGGTCCGGTTTTGGACCGATGCTCAGCCCTTGCTGGCTACAGCGCCCGTCGCTCTCTGTCCCATCCCGACCGCACGCAACCTCAGTCAAAGAAAAAAACCTCGGCTCCCGGCTCCTTTTCAGTAGGGAGGAGCATATCAGGTCGTGGCCGGCCCCATCTGATATATGACCAGCGTGAATAATTCGATAGTGATCTATCTAATTTATAATATGGATAGGTTGGGTCTAAAGTTTAAACTCATATTATATTTAGACCGGATACGGGCTGAGGTAAAACTAGACTCGAAAATCTAAATGTCCAGATTAGATATCATATACATTATATATGTATACATCTATGTTTGTCTTGAAAGAAAAACATACAAATTTTTTGATGTAATATGTTTTACGTATCCAACCAATGACAACATGGATAATCTGTAATCATTCAACATGATTAGTGAATTAGTATTAGTAAGATAAACATCATTAACATAGATGGACATATTTGATTTCTTTGTTTTGATCTCACTGTGTCATTCAAATGGAACCTTTTATTGTTTAGCTATGTATATTTTAACAACTAAATAAAATATAACATCCATACTTTGATTTACAATGTATAAAATACTCAAAAACCCTTGTTATTAGCTCATAAAAAAAATAAACAACTAGCTCAGTACATAGTAGATTTTGCTCAATTTTTGTTCATATGCCCACATATAGGAGACAAGTGATCTTTTGCCCTTTTAACGCCCATTTCATTGTATATACATATAGGATGAAAAAGTAAAAAGCCACAACGTTGTAGATTCCACTTATCTTTTAAGTCTCATACATTCAAATGTATGAGAAAATAACTTGTTGATCTTTCAATATCCATTTTATTGCTATAGGAGATCACACAACTTAGGTAGCCCCGCCCGAGACTCATCTCGGCTTTTTTAGTGTTATAAATGGGTCCTGATAAATATGTGGATCCATAAATTCAGTTTTTTTAATTCATCAGCGCGTCTAAAATTTTGTATTGTTAGATGAGTATAACTTACGGGACGCTGGGGGGTTGCATGCGCTGCAAACGCGCTACAAAACCGTCTTCCCAGCGCGGGGGCCTAGTTTTTTTTAGGGGGAAATAAAAGAGGGAATCCATTGTTTTGTTTATAACTTTCACCCTAAAATGAATTTTAAGCCGAAATAAAATGCATCAGATTTGTTATAAAAAATACATTCAAACAAGGCTAATATTGACATATTTTTAAAAAAATAATAAATAAGTATTATTTTCACATTTTTCAAAATATGCATGTAAATAATAAATAAGCATAAAGCTTAGCATAATGCATTTAATATTTGTAGAACAGTACCCAATTATAGTGCTAATGTGTAATCATGCGCTATCTGTAGAAAATTGTTCAATTATTGTGCTAAAGCGCTCAATTATAGTGTGAATGGGTGTACTTCTTAAATGTTGTGTATAAATAGTAAATCAGTATAAATCTTAACATAATATGCCTACTATTTGTAGAAAATTGCACAGTTATGATGCAAATGCGCCCAGTTATAGTGTGATTTACACAAATATTAACATAACGCGTCTAATATTTGTAGAAAAGCGCTCAATTATGGTGAAAATGCGCCCAATTATGGTGTCAATTATGGTGTGAATGTGCCTACTTATCTGGTAAATGTGTCTACTTGTATTGTCATGAATGCACAATTTTTTACTGAATACACCAACTTATGGCAAATGCGTCTACTTGTATGGCAAATGTGCATATTTAACTGATAAATATGCCTACTTTTGATTGAATGCGCCCACTTATGACAAATGAGCCTACTTGTATGGTAAATGCGCCTACTTATGTGGCAAATGTGTCTACTTATCTAGCAAATGTGCCTACTTGTATTGTTATGAATGCATAATTTTTTATTGAATACACCCACTTATGGCAAATGTGCCTACTTGTATGGCAAATGTGCCTACTTGTATGGCAAATGCGCCTACTTATCTAGTAGATGCGCCTACTTATATTTTCATGAATGCATAACTTTTGATTGAATGTGCCTACTTATGGCAAATGTGCCTACTTGTATAGAAAATGCGCCTACTTGTATGGCAAATGCGCCTACTTATGTGGTAAATGTGCCTACTTATATTGTCATGAATGCATAATTTTTGATTGAATGTGTCCACTTATGACAAATTGGTCTACTTGTATGGTAAATGTGTCTACTTATCTGGTAAATGTGCCTACTTGTATTGTCATGAATGCATAACTTTTGATTGAATACGTCCACTTATGGAAAATACGTCTACTTGTATGGCAAATGTGTTTATTTGTATGAAAAATATGCATACTTGTCTGGCAAATGTGTCTACTTATGTGGTAAATGTGTCTATTTGTATTGTCATGAATGCACAACTTTTGATTGAATGTGCCCATTTTGATTGAATGCACCTACTAGTGCCTTCAATGCACTCATTTTTTATTAAACGCGCCCAATTATAGTGTTAATGCGCATACATCTTAGATGTTACGCATAAATAGCAATTATCACAAATCTTAAATAGAGTATGTGCATAAATAGCAAATTAGCACAAATCTTAACACAATGTGCCTAGTATTTGTAGAAAAATACTCAATTATGGTGTTAATGCGTAAATATAGTGTGAATGTGCCTACTTTTTATACGTTGTGTATAAATAATAAATTAACATAAATCTTAATATAATGCGCACACTATTTGTAAAATAGCGTGCATATTATTTTTTTTCAAAATATATCAATATTGGTCTTGTTAGATTGAATTTTCGTAACGAGTCCAGTGATTTTTATTTCGTTAAAAATTTCATTATGGATTAAAAGTTATTCTTAATTTTTATTTTTATACTTTTTTGTGTGCAAATCTCACGTGACAAAAAAAAAAGCAAAAGGGGTATGGATGGGAAACCACTCCAGCCCAAGCGGTATACCACTTTTGTAGGCTGTGTGTGGGGCGCATCCCTCGTGGGCCGCATCACCATTAAGTTTTGTGTGTGGGGCGCATCCCTCGTGGGCCGCGTCACCATTAAGTTTTGGTTGTTAGATTGACACCGTAACGGCACTGTTTATACCCTTCTTTCTCTTTCCTGCATATCGTCAACGTATGCCGCAGTCATAGTGCCGGTGCCCTACCACTGCATTGCCTCATGTCTCAACGGTCGGTGCTCGCCGTCTCTTACTCCTCTTCCTCCTTCACCTCACCTGCCTACCAATCTTGTTCCTCCAGCTGGGGCAGAAAGAGAAAGATATAAGCTGCTCGTCGCCTCTCTGGACGGTGCTGGTGGCCTTTCGGATGGCACCATTATTGCTCTACCACGGCCAACTTCGGTACGAAGAGATGGAGCCCCGCCGGCCACTCGTTCGGCTATTCACACGGAGGACGGTTCACATTCGGCTGCGGTGTCGTATGCAGTGCTTGGTCCTTTTGTGTTCTATTGTCCATACGCAACAACCAAGTTAGAGATGCCCCCAAAGTCCAACCTCTTCCTTCTGCCTTCCCGTAAGTAAAAATTCAATAATGGGGGTTTGTTTTTCTCAACACTCCTACATAACTTCTTAACAACATATATTGCATAGATATTACTGGTACACATTTTTGAGAAAAAAATGGTATAGCAAATGTATACAATCAATATACAAAATATTAAGCAACGGTTAATGGTAGTTTATAATAAATATATTTACTTGTTTATCTTAGAGGGTGAGCATCGTAGTCCGGTTTTTCTATCACCTGCTGCTGACTATCGCTTGATCAGCGACTGAAGTGCCGGCGTTCCTGCCTGATCATGGCCGACACATCGCACACAGAGAAGAAGAGGAAGGCACATAGTACTATGTGACCCGAACCCGATTCCTTTGTTTAACGTCCACTCTCATCTCTCCCTTCCACTACGGGGACGTTTGTTTAGCAGGATGTGGCTGGATTGGATTGGCTTTGTAAACCCATCATCGTAAGTTTTAGGTTTGGTTCGTTGGAGGAGGAAAAACCTAAAAATGCAGGACTTTGAATTATACAGTGAGTGCGGGAGATTCATTTCCATCTCAGATCTGCTGGAGGCCGTCCTCCAGCTGGAAAGCTCTCACTTCGCATTCCTCTTCCACCTGTGGGTCCGTTGTTTCAACTCTAGCTGGTGCCTCGTCCTCAGCCTCTCAGGGCCAGTCCGTCCTCGGCCGCTGACGCCATCCTCTTTTTCCACCTTTTGTGGAACTGCCTCTCTCTTCTGTCGTTTCTTTTTCATCGCCAACCGATGTTATCTACCACCCGTCCTCTCCATCCGCGAAACACCAACTTCAGTTCATCCTACAAACCAAAACTAAACTTTTGATTGGTTGGATTACCTAAATTCCATACAATCCCACTCCTGTATTTTAGCAATCCTGAATTCATGAAAATCCAGAAGAATCCATGAAACCAAACGTCCCCTACGTGCAACTCAGCCAAAACCGGGTATCTTATTCATATCGTCAAGAACAAACTCTTTCTCACACTTTCGCAGATTGATGAAGTCAGCACCATATCCAACGCCTCGATTAACTATCCTGACCAACGCCTACTGGACTCAAAAAGAATATAAAATCAACGGACAGTAGGGGCGGTAAGATCGACTGAAGTTCACCACAAGGCAAAGTGACTGTGTTGTTAGTGAGCACGCATGCACTGAACAAAATAACACATGAAGATCTTACACCTCCAGTAACCGCGTCTTTCAACGGTTACCGAGTATTTGTTAGCTAGGTGGAAAAAGGTGGTGACCGGGTGACAAGGACAGCGATGGGACGACCATGAACATGGGTATGTATAGCATTCGAAAATGATTTGGTAACGCGCGGTTACCATCAAGCACAGCTCACACGCAAACCTGAAGGTGATTTTGAGAAATTTTGAGAAATTTTGTCTTTTTGAAGGTGGTTTTGGTTGGTGGGTAATTGGTGACGTGGCGGGTGTAATTGAATGTGTAAATAGAGGTTATGTAATTGATAAATAAATTTATTTTGCTTATAACTTTTGAACCGTGGTGAATTTTTTGACGAAATAAAAATCATTGGATTCATTACGAAAATATATTCCAACAAGACTAATATTGATATATTTTTAACAAAAAAATATAAAAATAATATGAATCGGTTATGCTTGATGTCAATTAACCATCTTTGGGTGTCATTAGTCATTTATGGGTTCCAATAAGTTATTTGGGTGTCATTATGTTATTTTGATTGTTGATATCTTATTTGGGCATCATTTTAAACTTATGGGTGTCAATGAATCATTTTGGGCGTCAATTATCTTGTTTGGGTGTTGTTAGCCATTTGTGGGCGTCGTTATAATTTTAGGTGTCAGTGAACTATTTTTGGCGTCAAATAACCATATTTGGGTGTCATTTGCCATTTATGGGTGTCATTAGCCATTTGTGTGCATCGTTATAATTTTAGGTGTCAGTAAATCATTTTATACGTCAAATAACCATATTTGGGTGTCATTAGTCATTTGTGGGCTTCGTTATAATTTTAGGTGTCATTGAACCATTTAGGCGTCAAATGACCATATTTGGGTGTCATTAGCCATTTGTGGGCGTCGTTATAATTTTAGGTGTCATTGAACTATTTTAAGCGACAAATAACTATATTTGGGTGTCATTAGCCATTTATGGGTGCCATTAGTATTTTGTGGGCGTCGTTATAATTTTAGGTCTAAGTGAACTATTTTAGACATCAAATAATCATATTTGGGCGTCATTAGGCATTTACAAGTGTCATTAGCTTATGTGGGCACTATCTTTATGCTTTTGGGTGAATGTACTATTTCGGGCGTCAATTAACCATTTTTGGGTGTTAATAACTATTTATGGGTATGGACACCATAGTTGGTTGTCAATTAACCTATATATATCCTTTTTTTATTTTTTATCTCAAAAATATGACAATATAGGTTTGTTAGATTACATTTTTCGTAACCAAACCAACAGTTTTTGTTTCATTAAAAAATTCATTACGGTTTAAAAGTTATAAGCGAAACAAATTTATTTGTCTTTTACATAATTCTAAAAAAATGACAAAATTACCAACTGCCACATGGTGACACTTTGGCAGTGGTTTCACCCGCGCTTGAGACCGCACGTGAGGCCGCATGAGCATCATAGAATCTTAGTCCTGTAGCATTGGGGGAACGGATACGACACTTATTACATCGGAGTTTAAGATTGGATGGGACACTATTGACCAAAGGGAAGTTCGTTTTGTACCTTTTTACTTAAGAAAATACTCTGAGCTTCGTACTTATGTAATATACTTTCATATGTACAAAAAGACTTATAGAGAATCGGAAGTTGGCTCAAGACGAATTTGCAGATGAGCGATGAACTGAGAATAAGATTTGTGGTTTCCTGTTGGACTATATAGAAGGCGAGAAACACTTCAATGTTTGACCAAGTTAACATGAACACATAGCGGCAGGTCAATCTCATCAACTCGCTACGCCATTCAATAAGTAAAGGATGGCCGCAAGGAAGAGAACAGAAAGATAGCTGAGTACGAATATGACTGAAAGAAAGGAAGGACATATTCTAGTACCGACATACACAGCTGTTCATGGGAACCAGGAGGCCATTGCCACTGTGGCTATAGAATCGAGTGACAGTTGGAGTGGCGGTTTTGCTAGATCAATTGTGGCCGACTCAGTAGTAGAAGAAGAACTAAGAGAGATCCTATAAGGACGGTGACCCACGTTTTGGGATAATCATGTTTGTTTTGCTTAAATATATTACTTAGATCCTTGCTCTAATCATCTGAGATATAATTAGGACATGTTGGAGGCTTGAGTTCCTTATTTAAATTTATTTGGTTGATGCTTGTGTTTTGTGGAGAGGTTTTGGTGCAAATTCTAATTTAACCAGGATAAGGGTTGATGTGCACGTTTGTCACCTCTAGTGTGTTCCTTCTCTCTCTTGGCATCATCTAGAGGAAAGAGAAACATATGGGCACCTTGTTTGAGCCTTGGATGAGGGGTGACATCATTGGTGGTGTTTTGGGCTCATGTTTGAGGTGTATCTTACACCTAGGAGTGTTGTCTCTAGCTTGAGAGCCTTGGAGAGGCCTCATATCAGTTTGTAGAACCTAGGTTTGCTCCTATCGGTTTGTGGCACCTAGGGTTTTCCCCTATCAGTTTGTGAAGCAAGGCAGTGATGTGTATCGGCCATGACCTAGGAAGGTGACTTAGTGGGTGAGGCATAATTCTTATCACCTTGTTGCATGGTGTTGCATGTGGTCTTTCTTCGTGGACATGTGTCATCTAGGGTTCTTTGGTGGTGACACATTTCCTTTGTTCTCTCTTTCATCCCTCTTGTATATATACTTCCTTCTCTCCATGTAAGAGAAACATTTTGGTTATCTTTGCATTCTCTCCTTGGTGGTCGATCTTGAGCTTGAGGAGTACTCTCCCTTGGAGCTTGGTGGACGAGCCTAAGCTTGTGGTGTTCTCTTTTCATTTTCTTCCTTGGTAAGCCATGATCCTTAGTTTCCTTATTCTCCTTATTTATTCTTCTCAGCCATGGACCTTGGTATCTTCTTTTTCCCCTCTCATGCTCTCTTAACCTTGGTTAGACCTGCCAAACTGGGTCAAAATCCGTGGGTGCCCATGGGTCGACCCGTTTAAGTTAGGTTTGGGTGGTAAAATTTGCCACCCGTTGAAAATCACCCAAACCCATACCCACCCGTTTATTAAGCGGGTTTCACGAGTGATCCGCGGGCACCCGTGGGTGATCCAGTTAATTGAAGCAAATATATTCATATACATAATATACACATACACCTATTAAAAGATGTTGCTTGTTTTGTGCAAGTTAATTCTTTACCTTTACCAACAACAATTGTATTCTCTTTATTTTCTGTTTGCAATAGGCAATAACAAGTACTTGTAATATTAGGAATGCCTAATGTTACATGACAAAATTATGTATTTTTCTTGTGATATTTATCTATGAAAACTACATCAATTTTCCTAATTTATATCAACATACAACTAGCTGCTACTTTTTCATATATCAAAAACTAATCGAATAGTTTGACGTCAAA
Organism: Alisma plantago-aquatica; assembly: GCA_963693085.1. Taxonomy (NCBI): domain Eukaryota; kingdom Viridiplantae; phylum Streptophyta; class Magnoliopsida; order Alismatales; family Alismataceae; genus Alisma; species Alisma plantago-aquatica. The sequence continues at coordinate 531,114,524 of OY856410.1, forward strand.
CATAGTAGTTGGTTGGTTCTTTTGCACTATATTTGACATAAAAATAATAGTTACAAGTTGTTTCAAATATTATTTTTAGTGTTAAAGAAAGCAACTGGTAACTTATTGTTAATTGTACACATTTTATATGGGCATCTGCGAGCAACCCGCAACCCGCTGGGTTGCGTTTGGGTGTGCTTTTCTTCCACCCGTTTAGAAGTGTATCTTTTTGACCCGCACCCGCCAGACCCGCACCCGCAATGACCCAACCCAAACCCAACCCACCCACCCGTTTGACAGGTCTAACCTTGGTCCTATCTTCTTCTTGTAGGTGTTGTGGAGATCGAGCTTGGATGATCTTCTTCTACCTTGAACTCGTGAAGCTTGGAGCTTGGTGGTGACCCTTGAGGCGGGTTATATAACTCTAAACCCTCTTTATTATTATCACTTTTTACTTGATATGTTGTTCTTTCTTCTTGGTTCGTTATTGCTTGCATGATAATAACTTTTCTTGGTAGCTTACGTTTTGTTTTGGAAAATGAAATTTGTTTAGTTGTCATCCAAGTGTTGCACCTTCCTTTTGCCTTGTTAGTAACATCATGTAGAGGTTGAAGATGGGGTGGTCGATATGCTTGTGGTGTCTGACATGCATGGGTAGGACGATATGTTTGAGTTAGGCCGTTAGGCTTTCTATGGCCGTCACGGCCTGTGTCGCCCCTGGTTAGTCGACACCATTAGTGGGATGGTTGTCACGTCCCTTGGGAGACCTGGGCCGACACACCCTGGTAATGTTTAGGTTATCATGCCTTGTGCACAAAGTAATCGATATAGGCACAACATTATGTGTTGCTTGGACTGGAATTGCCTGTCAGGACTTTGGGCGTCACGCCTTGAGGGGCGTTGATGCCCGATAGGCCCAACTCGTTCATTGTGATATGTTGTTATGATGTCACCTTAGTTAGGCAGAGGCTGACACACCATAAAACCGTCACCCTTTGTGATATCGACATACCTAGGCATTGTTTGTTACCCTAACGTCATCATACCATGCCTTGTTGTTGTCCGGAAAGAGGGATTGGCTGACACCCTCTCTTTGAGGTGTTGTTCCCAATACCCCATGATGCCAAATTGATATACCATCCTAATTGTAGGTTGATACCCTACCTTGACATGGATGTCCGATACCTTTGAAGGACAATCTGATACCCTACCTTGGCATGGATGCCCGATACCATTGAAGGACAATCTGATACCCTATGTTAGAACCCAAGTCGATACCTTGTGGTAGTATTTGAGAGATATCATTTTGATGCTAAGGTCTCATGCTATGATGTGATATTCTATGGAATATTTGTATGAAGGGTGTTGAGTTATGTTTCTATACATCATAACATGTTTTATAATGATGATAAGAAATATGTTCCATATCTCTTAACACATCTCATGATAATGATTAAAGTGATAACCTAAGGGTGGTTGTTGATCCAACCTTATAAACCCTAATCAGATAAAGTGAAACCCTAATTGTTATGATGAAAAAAGTATGATGTAAAATATAAGGCATGAGTCCTATGAGATGATGATGTTGATGATGCAGTGCCTTCTTGTTATCAGTTCTAACCAAGCAGGTGATATCAGTTGATGCACATAGCCTTGTATGAGCTATGCTGATATTGATATGTTTGATAAGACTTATAAGGCACAGGTGAGATTGTGACTCAAAATTAAGAGGGAAGTGATCTTATGACATGGTAATGGCTTATCACCTTACACTACTACAGAAACAGCCTTTGGCGTCGGTCTTTTAACCCCATTTGGTGTCGGTGACCGACGCCTATGTGGGCGCCGCTAAAGGTCGAACACTTCGGCGTCGGTTTTTTAACCGACGCCTATTTAACCTATAGGCGTCGGTCTTTTAGTAGATAACCGACGCCAAAAGGGTTCGCGCCACAGAAAACGGCGTCATCTAGGGCACTTTCTGCGTCGGTGATTTACTAAAAGACCGACGCCTATATTCCATGTAGCGTCGGTCTTTTAGTAGATAACCGACGCGTAAAGTGTCCTAGATGACTCCGTTTTCTGTGGCGCGAACCCTTTTGGCGTCGGTTATATACCAAAAGACCGACGCCTGGTTGTTTAAATAGGCGTCGGTTCGATATGAATATCCGACGCCATTTCCAGGACTGCTTTGGCCACATCAGGCGTCGGTTATCTATACATAACCGACGCTGTAGATCTTTGCTGACGGTTTTCTATAAATAACCGACGCCTATTTATATTTTTTTTTCATATCAGTTTGCAGGCCTGCTGTGGCTGGTCAGCAGGATGAGAACCTGCAGTTCAGTTTTCTGAACTGCAGGTTTACGACATCCATTGATATCAGCCTACAAACAGGCCGCAAACCTGCAAAAGTCACAAGGAAAATTCTACACAAGTACATACATTCAGACATCAATTCAATTCTCACATTCACACATATAGAAACATTCAAATACATGTATTAACATTCAGAAATATTCATTTACAAAGTATCATTCATTATCGCTATCAACATCCCAATTATATCTTACAGTTGCCACTGCTTGTATGGCTTTTGCCCATTCTTCTCTTACTTCATTTAATGCTTCTATTGTATATGGAGCATGTATATTTTTTAAGCGTTTACCTATAGTGTGGTCAGTTTTAAACACCTGCAAAGAGAATGATGTATATATATAAGTAATAATATAAAAATAAGATAAGATTGATATATTTCATACTAACTAGTGAGACTATATATAATACCTCATGTATGGTATCGATGTCCAATGCGGCATATTTGATAATCATCTGCATAAATCGCATCACATAGTATGCGCATGCCCAGCCATTGTCTTGTGTAGCACACTATAAATTGAAACATACAAAATAATACAACTAAGCACAATTCACATCAATAATATATATATTCGAGTCGGGAACTTACTTGTACGTTCTGCCAATTTATTGGCTGGTTCTTTTTCCTTGGGACCGTTCCTCCAGCCTTTTTGAATGCATCTAAACCCCTACATGTTAATATAACACAGTAAATTGCATAAGTAAATAGTAATGTAATAAAAGATGTTAACGGATATAAAAATGAAATATTTCTCACCAGAATAATGGCATTCTCATTACGTGTCCAATTTTAGGGTTCAATGTACTCCCCGCAGGATCTAGATAATAAACAGTGAATGTCCCGGGGACAATAACTAGTAACTCCCAATGTCTACCGCTAGAGGTAAGAAGTTAACAATTAATAACTCAAAATGCAAAATAAAAATGGAATTTTCGTAAGTCCAAATTATAAATAAAGTAAACTTACTTGACATTGAATGGAGCTATTATTATCGTCTTCTTTTGCTGACCAAAAATTGTAAAAGCATCTATACAGTATTGTTGAACATTATCAGGGTCTTTAGCTACCAAACTAATCAATGATGGAATCAAAAATCCCAAATGATCAAATGCAAATTGTTTGCAATGATCTTCGACTAAGTAGCTGCAAAACATATAGGCGTATGCATTAATATATAAGAAACCAGATCACCGGATCTTACACAAGGTATATGGATGTATAAACAAGATCTCACCTTATCCATGTCTCTATCATTGATGTATTCAGCCAATCATACATAAACAGCTCAATAATATCTTGTATAAATAAAGAGCTATCGTATGATTGACCTGCATAATCTGCATCTAAAGAAATAATTATAGGGCAATGTACATTATGTGCCCGTAGCCAACATGCCATTCCCCTACAAGCAGGACCTAACGGGTATGTTAGGTCAGTTGGAACCCAATCGGGTAATGCGGGAAGTGGAAGTGGAGGCCTAGGTGATCCTGGTGTCTTCTTTTTAACCTGTACATATAATTTCAGATCAGTTGACATCATATATACACATTAACAGTCTAAATCAATGTAAATTTATCTTACAATTTCAGTCGTGTAGACGACATCTGCTTTGGGCCACAATATCACCCCGCCTTCTGCATCAGCAAGTCTATCAATATCCGGGTGGGGATATGGCAATGTAGCTTCTCTCCAATTGGGTAACACACGTATCGGGCTCACACGAACGTAGCCCTGTGGCATTGGAGTCCCGTGAAACATTGCCCCAGGAAGGGACGGGTAAGCCTGCGCCTCTGCAACAACGTAGTCTTGCATTCTTAAGCGGCATGGCTTCAATGCCTACAAATTTACATAAAGAATATTATACATATATACATATCATCTTGAAAACATAACAACTTGAAAAGACTAACTACAATGTCATAAACAATACTTACAGCAAACGTGCTAGGCGATGGGTCTCCAGGATTACTCGCAGTCTGTGCATCAGGAGAAGAGTGGGTCGCCATAGGCGTATTGGAAGCCTGAGATGCCTGCCACCGCAGCAATTCTTCCTTGACCTTCTCAGCAACTACATCGTTGACCTTCTTAGCAACTAAATCCTCAACTCTCTTGTTCTCCTATACATGGATAAAAGAAACATTAGCTTCTTATTAATGAATTTCCTTTTGCAGTAACATTCTAAAAAAAGAATAGGTTACCTCTTCTTGAGAAAGTCCCACTCTGGGTTTGCGCTGGGATGGCCCAAAGAATGCTTTGATGCCAACACCAGCGCCGGCACCTCTAACACGTCCAGGATGCTCTCGGTTACCCAGAGCAACTGTCAATTCATCCCTTGTGCCCTGAGGGATGAACGTGCCTTGTTTCCTCTGCTCGTGCAGCTCCCGCTAATCACCATAAACAGAAAGTGGTAAGTTAACACCACAAATAATCAATATTCAAACGATTTCTCTAAGAGTTGTATTTTACCATTTTTGCAGCCGCCTCAGCAGTTACAGGCTTCTTTATTTCACCCTTCTTATTTTGCCTACCAGCTATCCAGATATCATGGCGAGGCATGGGTGTGGCAGACTCCTGAGTAGGAGCAGACTCCTGAGTAGCCGCAGACTCCGCCTGTAGTCTTTGGCGAACGCTTGCATAGCCTTTTGGACCCATAGTGTGGTCATGCACATTCAGTGCACGCCTTGCTTTTTGTGCGTCACTGAGGGCCTAGTTAGTATGCACATTAATGATTTGGTTAGTAGCACTAAATGCTAATCATGAATAGGTGAATACAATGTATATTAATTAAATTGGGAGTGATGCCTAATACCTTGAATTCTTCAGATTTTCTTGAAGCAACAAAATTGTCCCAATCTTCTTTGTCCAAGAAGTTCCATTGTTCAAGGGCTGACTTCTTCTTCTTATCACCCTCTTTTATGTATTCTCTGTTCAGATTTGTCCTATAATTCCTAAGCATCTTTCCAGCGCGTTGCATCACATTTTTACGATGCAACTTCTCATCCAATGCAAACAGATTCTGTAAATAGAAATGTTATTAACTAGTATCCAAAATAGAATTGCAAATAATAGAATTTGTAATCTAAAAAATAGAATTGCAAATAATAATAACTCATGCATAAATCCTTCCATATCAAGTCTTTTTTCCCTTGAGGAACTTTATGCCAATTATCATACTTAACACCACAATGGCTCCGAGTGGTACACCCAAGATAGTTTACAAAATTATTGCAGTTCACTCCAATTGGATTTCCTCCATTATCAAACTCCACCACCAATTTGGATCCACTACCACTTAGCGCTAATAACTTCTTCAACAGAGTGATGCCCCTTTTCTTGTTAAGTGTTTGGTGCTGCACATCAAGTTGCTCCAGTGCTTCAATGGGTACAGGTGCATCAACCTAAAATTTGACAAAAATAAACACACTAAATTAGCCCAATATAGAAATATAGGATATATGACATAACTAGAAGATAATGAATTTTATAGAAATACAAGATATGTTTTTAGAACTTACATTAGTATCCTCGCCATGCTCGTCATGGACAGCATGCTCATCATGGACTTCATGCTCGTCATGGACATCATGCTCATCATGGTCAACCTTCTAAAAATGTCATTTAAAAGGCAAACATTTAGCATTTGTATTAACTAGAAAAAGGCAGACATTTAGCATTTGTATTAACTAGAAAAAGGCAAACATTTAGCATTTGTATTAACTAGAAAAAGGCAAACATTTCGCATTTGTATTAACATACATGTCTCTAAAATTGTGATCTTTTATCAATTAACAATCCTTCATTGTGATCTTCGCGCACATATAAGTCATCATTAGCTTCAATATTTTGTGGAGTGGGCAACCCAACTGAGAATGGACTGGAGTCATCATACTTATCATAGTACTCTTCTTCATCTATAGGATCTTCAATGAACTGTCTTTTACCATGAAGAACAACCGACCATTTATCATTCGCAGGATCATCGATATAGAATATTTGTTTCGCCTGTGATGCCAATATGAATGGTTCACCCTTCTCGCCAATCTTTTCAAAGTTCACCAAAGTGAAACCCAATTCATCCACTATAACTCCTTTGGTGTTATCAACCCAATTACATTTAAAGAGTGGAATTTTGAAATCTATGTAGTCAAACTCCCAAATGTCCTCAATGACACCGTAATATGACATTTTAGCTTCATGTGGACTCTTATCCTTTGCACTTGCAAAGTACATAGTCGACGCTTGAAGAGTGACCCCACTATTTTGGACGACACTCTTATCATCTTGGCGCTTTGTGTAATATGTGAATCCATTAATGTCAAACCCTTCATAAGACATAACATTCAATTTTGGTTTAAAGGCGAGGCATTTGATAGTTTCTGTAATATCATTTGGTGTTTGAGATAGTTGATGTAAGACTTTATCTTCAAACCACTTAGTAAAAGTCTTATTATGCTCTCTAGCAAGCCACATTGAACTTGCTCGAGGATGTTGTCTCTTTATGAAATTGGTATGTTCCTCGATATAAACACTCACTTCGTCCATATTGTGTAAAATATACAAGTGAGCTTGTTCCAACTGCTCACGGCTGATTACTTTCACCCGTGATCCCAAAATTCCTTTGCCCTCCTTAATATTCTTGTCATTATCAGGAGTGTCATTACCACTGAGAAAGTCATTGCAAAAATCCATAACCTCTCTCGCCACATAACCTTCAATAATACTCCCTTCAGGCCGATAACGGTTTCGAACATCACCTTTAAAAACGCTCATGTATCATTCAAAGGGATACATCCAATGCAAGAAAACTAGTCCCAACATTTTCACTTCCCTAGTCAAGTGGACAACAAGATGTACCATGATATCAAAGAACGAAGGAGGGAAATACATCTCAAGCTGACATAGGGTAACAACCACTTCTCTTTGCAAATTATCGAGAGTATCAGGGTCAATAACTTTGCTGCATAGACTGTTGAAAAAGAAACAAAGTCTGGTAATTGCAAACCTTACATGCTTTGGCAATATAGATCGAATTGCCATGGGCAATATTTGTTGCATTAGAGTGTGACAATCATGAGATTTAAGACCTATCAACTTCAGATCTTTCATTGATACCAATCTACGGATGTTGGATGAGTAACCATGTGGCACCTTAACATTTACCAAGCATTCACAAAAAGTTTTCTTCTCCTTTCTAGACAACGTGTAACAAGAGGGAGGTAAGTATGTTCTTTTATTACCCATTTCACGTAATTCTGTTAATTCTGACCTTATTCCCATTTCACGTAGGTCCAGTCTGGATTTTATCCCATCTTTAGTCTTACCTGGTATATTTAATAGACTACCAATGATGCTATCACGGACATTTTTCTCAACGTGCATTACATCGATACAATGACTGACTGTCAAAGAACTCCAATAAGGAAGATCCCAAAATATTGACTTCTTCTTGAATGAAGAATTGTCACTCCGTGTGGCCATACTACATTGTGATTTCTTACCAAATTCATTGACAATGTATTTTACTCTTTCATAAACAACATCCCCTGGTATAGGTTTAGGTGCACTCTGTTCATCATTCCATCCATTGAATGCTTTGCGCTTCCTACGATACGGATGGAATTTTGTAAGAAACCTTCGATGACCAAGATATACAGTCTTTCCGCCATGTTTTAGTCTTATTGAATCAGTGTTTTCTTCACATATAGGACACGCTTTAGCTCCTTTGACACTATATCCAGACAAATTCCCATATGCTGGAAAGTCATTAATAGTGCAAAACAACATAGCGTGCAAACAAAATGTCTCTCTTGCTGAAGCATCATAGGTCATCACACCTTCAGCCCAAAGTTTCTTTAAGTCGTCAATCAAAGGTTCAAGATAAACATCGATATCATTTCCGGGTTGTTTAGGGCCCGATATCAACAATGACAACATAACATACTTATTTTTCATACACATCCAGGGAGGAAGATTGTATATAACAAGCATGACTGGCCAAGTGCTATGTTGGCTGCTCAATGTCCCGTACGGATTCATCCCATCTGTACAAAGCCCAAGTCTTAGATTCCTATCTTCTTCACCAAATTTAGGGTACAATAGATCAATCTTCTTCCACTGTGGGGAATCAGACGCATGTCGTAGGATCCCATCATTATTTTTCTTAACATCTGCATGCCACCTCAAATTCTTCGCATCTTTCGGATTTGCAAACAAGCGTTGAAACCGTGATATTATAGGTAGATACCACAACACCTTGGCAGGAGAACCAGTTTTGGACTCCCCCGAAGTCGTCAATTTATACCGTGACGCACCACATTTTGGACAATCTTTCAAATCTACATAGTCCTTTTGAAATAATACACAATCATTCGGGCATGCGTGTATCTTCTTGGCCTCCATTCCCATTGGGCACACCATTTTCTTTACCTGGTATGTTGAGATTGGAAGCTCGTTTCCTTCAGGAAGCATTTCTTTCAACAAAGTCAACAATGAAGTGAAGCTTTTGTCGCTCCATCTATTGTTAGCTTTCAACTTATACAATCTCAACACAGCGCTAAGCTTCGTAAACTTAGCACAGCCTGTGTATAACGGTATCTCAGCATCATGCACAATGTTTGTAAAGATAGGAGGTGGATTGGTGTGCTCTACCCTACAACTATCCAGCATCGCATCAACGATGTCTGCTGGAACTGGTTCGTTCACATTTACGTCATCGGAGGCAATTTCTTCTTCCACCCAAGCACTGCTATCGACATCTACTGGTTTCGATTTTGAAATCTCTCCATGCCAGTGCCATTCTGTATAGCCTTGTACAATCCCGTTGCACATGACATGACTTTTGATTTCCTCACCAGTGTTGACTTTCAAGTTGTTACCGCAATGCCTACATGGACAGTAGAACCTATCTGTAGGTTTTTTCCTATGTTCCTCGGCAAATCTAATAAACTGATCAAGACCAGATATAAACTCTGGGGTGCAACGATTACGAATGGACATCCATGATCTATCCATTCTATGATCAGAGAAAACAAGTATATATTAGGAAACAAGTATATATTAGGAAAAGATTAGGCAGCATTTCCCCGCTGTTCTCTAAGTACATATGTACTTTGAGAACAAACGGGGAAATGCCAAAAAACACATTTGATGTCATTCTTATATATAATAAATGTGTACCACCTATCCCATCCTTGAACACCTAATCTCACTAGTAAGTGTATAATGTGTATTGGGTTTTCGAGAAAATTTCGGCAGCATTTCCCCGTTGTTCTCTAAGTACATATATACTTAGAGAATAAACGGGGAAATGCTACCAAAATTTTCTCGAAAACCCAATACACATTATACACTTACATCCTAAGTGAGATTAGGTGTTCAAGAACAGTCCCAAACCGGGGACTATCCAAGATTTACTCCTAATGAGTCAATCTTGGACGGGTTTCTAGGCCAACAAACACAATAATAGATATCTACAATGAAGCCGGACTCCATACAAACAGTATATAATTTAGTGATTGTTCATTCTAATTTATACCAATGTACAAGTAATATAAAAAACAATGATTGTTCACATTCTAGGCCAACAAACACATGTGATGTCATTCTTATATATAATAAATGTGTACCACCTATCCCATCCTTGAACACCTAATCTCACTAGTAAGTGTATAATGTGTATTGGGTTTTCGAGAAAATTTCGGCAGCATTTCCCCGCTGTTCTCTAAGTACATATGTACTTAGAGAACAAACGGGGAAATGCTACCAAAATTTTCTCAAAAACCCAATACACATTATACACTTACATCCTAAGTGAGATTAGGTGTTCAAGAACAGTCCCAAACCGGGGACTATCCAAGATTTACTCCTAATGAGTCAATCTTGGACGGGTTTCTAGGCCAACAAACACAATAATAGATATCTACAATGAAGCCGGACTCCATACAAACAGTATATAATTTAGTGATTGTTCATTCTAATTTATACCAATGTACAAGTAATATAAAAAACAATGATTGTTCACATTCTAGGCCAACAAACACATGTGATGTCATTCTTATATATAATAAATGTGTACCACCTATCCCATCCTTGAACACCTAATCTCACTAGTAAGTGTATAATGTGTATTGGGTTTTCAAGAAAATTTCGGCAGCATTTCCCCGCTGTTCTCTAAGTACATATGTACTTAGAGAACAAACGGGGAAATGCTACTAAAATTTTCTCGAAAACCCAATACACATTATACACTTACATCCTAAGTGAGATTAGGTGTTCAAGAACAGTCCCAAACCAGGGACTATCCAAGATTTACTCCTAATGAGTCAATCTTGGACAGGTTTCTAGGCCAACAAACACAATAATAGATATCTACAATGAAGTCGGACTCCATACAAACAGTATATAATTTAGTGATTGTTCATTCTAATTTATACCAATGTACAAGTAATATAAAAAACAATGATTGTTCACATTCTAGGCCAACAAACACATGTGATGTCATTCTTATATATAATAAATGTGTACCACCTATCCCATCCTTGAACACCTAATCTCACTAGTAAGTGTATAATGTGTATTGGGTTTTCAAGAAAATTTCGGCAGCATTTCCCCGCTGTTCTCTAAGTACATATGTACTTAGAGAACAAATGGGGAAATGCTACCAAAATTTTCTCGAAAACCCAATACACATTATACACTTACATCCTAAGTGAGATTAGGTGTTCAAGAACAGTCCCAAACTGGGGACTATCCAAGATTTACTCCTAATGAGTCAATCTTGGACGGGTTTCTAGGCCAACAAACACAATAATAGATATCTACAATGAAGCCGAACTCCATACAAATAGTATATAATTTACTGATTGTTCATTCTAATTTATACCAATGTACAAGTAATATAAAGAACAATGATTGTTGACTTTCTAGGCCAACAAACACATGTGATGTCATTCTTATATAATAAATGTGTACCACCTATAACAAACACATTGTCCAACATTAGGTTCAACACTTGAAACATACATTCGTTTTCAACATAAAAAATTTGTATCATTAGGGTCCAACATGTGGATTATATGGGACATACACATCAAGGTGGTCATAAGGGAGGATATTTCCTTATTTATGAGTAAGTGATATAAGATTAAGATCCATATAAAAATTAGGGCAGAAGTAAGAAATAAATCTTCTTTAGGATACAATAGACCCTTATGGATGTATTTAGGGTCATAGGTACCATCATAGAACAAAAGGGGTACACTCTAGGATTTAAGATCACACTACATCATGTATTTTATACAAAATTACATGTATGTGTATATAAAAAAATATATTTATAAGGAACTTCTATACATATCTAATCAACAAATCAGTAATTAACTAAGTATTCATCAATACTTACTATTAATCAGTATCTCTAATCATTAAAATCAGCAAGCAGATCAGTAATTGTAAATAACAAACTATGAATTGTTGAATTAAAGTAATCACTAAAGTAATACTAACCAGTAGTACCAATCATTAATCACTGAAAGCAGCAAGGAAATCAGTAAAACTAATCATGCATTACTAGTATATAAGGAAACCAGTAGTACCAATCATTAATCACTGAAAGCAGCAAGGAAATCAGTAAAACTAATCATGCATTACTAGTATATAAGGAAACCAGTAGTACCAATCATTAATCACTGAAAGCAGCTTACATACCTTTTCCAGCAGTGGTGGTCGAAGCAGGAAGAAGGGGGTGGCGCCGGGCGTGAGCAGGAAGAAAGGAGCTAGGGCGGCGGTGGGCAGGCAGGTGGGCAGGTAGGTGGGCACCAGGCGTGGCGGCGGCGCCAGTTCTCAGGCGTGGCGGCGGCGCAGGCGGTTGGAGCAGTAGGGCGGGCAGCAGGGGCGGGCAGCAGGGGCGGCAGAGAAGAAACGCGCCGGAGAGGGGCACCGGAGAGGGGACGCCGGAGATGGGGCACCGGAGAGAAGCGCCGGAGAAAAACTAGCAGCAGCAGCAGAGAAATCGCCGGAGAAATCGCCGCAACAGGGAAATAGGGTAGCAATGAAACAGAAGAAAGGGGAAGAGTCGGGCGATCGCGGGTTATAAGTTCCCAAATAGCGTCGGTTGTTTACAACAACCGACGCCTAAACAGCTTTAGCGTCGGTTGTTTGCAACAACCGACGTCCAATTGGACGATATTTTCATGAAAATGTTTGGCGGGAACCACCTTCAGCGTCGGTTATACAAGGATAACCGACGCTGAAAGTGACATTTTCGGCGCAAATTTTCATCGCACATAGGCGTCGGTTTTCTAGGTATATAACCGACGCTGACAATGACACTATTTTTTTATCGAAAAATGGATTTCGCGGGCGACTTTAAGCGTCGGTTTTTTATAAACAACCGACGCTTAATACAAAGCGGTACCTGTGTCTGGCTGGTCTTTGAATATAGACGTCGGTTTGCTTAAACAACCGACGCCTTATATGATAGGCATCGGTTTTCCTTAATAACCGCCGCCCAGAAAAGCGACACTGAATGCTATTTCTGTAGTAGTGTTATATGATATGATGGGTTCATCAATTATGAGATGAGGGATTGTTACCCCAAGATATGTGGTCCTTGTGATGAACATTGGTCCTTATGATGGACATTGGTCCTTGTGATAGACATTTGTCCTTGTGATAGGCATATGAGGAATAATAGGTACAAAGAGACATGATGTGATGAGATCACCCCTAATATGTTTTCAATTTGTTCTGGTGATGAGTTATGCCTTGTTTATGTAGATTTTGTTTAGAGGTAGTATGTTGTAACTTGATTGATGCTTAAAGATGTTTAAATTGATATAATTAATCAAGTGGAATCTAATTATGTAGTTTGCCCTATGCCATAGATCCATTCAGTATCAGTTATTTTTTGAATGGTGAAATGAGTTTAACTCGGAGTGCATATTTTTGAATATGTGGGGTGCAAGTCGAGTAATTCCTTATATCCTTAAATACAGGATGTGTGAGATGACCATACGTGAGTCGATCTCGTTGTGGTATGGATGGCCATGTGTGAGCCACTCTTTTTGTTAGAACGGCCATGAGTGAGCCTGATCTTCTAGCACTGTACGTGTACCAAGGTGGGATAGTTATGATTATATATATGTGGATGGCCATTCGTGAGCCAATCCATAATATTGACTATATGTCATTGTTCTAGTTGGCTGAAATGTCTCTGTATTGTTTTCTCTTGTGCAGACCAAGAGGTGTGGTGAGGTCGTGGATTCTGGCTCTTCTATTAGACCTTGTATGGCACCGATTTTGACTTATCAAGTGGTTGATTGGATTTGGGTGGTACAACTCAAATCCTCAGGGCATAATAAAATATGTAATCAGTCATGTAGTATAATTATATCGGATCAAATGTGAAAACATTGGTTGATGCCTTGCTTGATCTTTATACAATGTTGATGATAGAAAAAATATGTGTTCTTAATATTCCTTTTAAAATTATTAATATGTTCCATAAATCATACAGTAAATGTTGCTTCTCCTGTTAATAATCATTACCTATTTCACATAATTGTAATTATATTGCTGCGTAGTTTATCTTATCTATGATAATAATAGAGTTGGTGGTGAGTTATATCTCTCATTGAGATTTGGAATCTCACCCCGTGGGTTTCCTACACCCTTTTTAGGTGGACGAGCATGAGGAGGTAGAAATTGTGCAACAAAGATTGAGGAGTAGCAGAAGGACCAGTAGCTCACGAGGTTGGTAATGATGTTGGATGTCTTTTGTTGATAGAGTCCTAGATTTGTGATCCATGTACACTCGGGTCTTTGGGAACATTTTGTAGATGCTTCGCAAATGTGCTTTCTTTATGTGCCCTTTGTATACTAGATGTGGTGGAATCATGTATATATGTTTTGGAACAGTTCTCTGATTACAGGTTGACAGCATGCCTTGTATATGCTTTGAGACAAGAAAGGACTTATATGTGAAGGTTCTTGTAGTTTGGCAGCTTTATGAAAAAGGTTTTAATTTATAGTGTTTTCGGATAATATGCTTGTTAATCTTTCTTCAACGATTATGTTTTAAGTAATCTCTCATTGTGTGGCACGGGGCGTCACATTTGGTGGTATCAGAGCTTTAGGTTCACTGAGTCTATAGGGACCTAGGACTAGGGTTTGTGTTTTTTCTAGTGTCCTCGAGTCTGTCTTATAGTCCCTTCTGCTTATGAAGAAGAAGTAGAGAAAGCTTAAAGATGTCTGGAGAACACAAAGAACATGATGTCGAGAGCATTGTTGTTGCACCAGGTGGTGGTGCATGGAACTAGGAATGATAAGATTAGGTGCCTGAAGTCCACCAATTCGACCCGGCCATGGTAAAAGACCTACCTTTCAATTGCTTTTTGGGCAGTTTATGGAAACGATGACTCATATGGCAGACAGGATGCCTGCACCTCAGCCTAGGGCATCGATTCCCCATACTGAATCTTTGGGTATTGGGAAGACTTGTGAGCAGCTTCGCCATGTTAGAGCGGTTGAATATGTGGGGACAGCTGACCCGGTGGATGTAGATCTATGGCTGACTGAGGTTGAGAAGGCCTTCAAGATCCTAAGTATCCCTAAAGAGGATAAGGTGAAGCATACGGTGTACCTCCTGAGAGGGAGTGTTGGCCATTGGTGGGCCATAGAGGATAAGAGACCCGGTGTGGTGGTTGGTTGGGAGGAATTCTGACATGTGTTTGTCAGTCGGTGCTTCCCTTGAACATATTTTTATGAGAAGATCAATCAGTTTGAGAGGATTAGATAAGGAACCATGATGATCAATGACTATGAGGCAAGGTTTATTGAGTTGTTGAGGTTTTATCATCACATGGTTGTGACAAAGGACGAGAGGATTCGTCATTTTGAGAAGGGGTTAAATGGTAAGTTGTCTACCCCATCTGCTGCTTTAGATAATCGAGAGAGGTTTGTTGCGTTTGTGGAGTCTATTTGAAGGATAGAACGGTTTGTGAAGGAGAAGAGAGGGAAAGTATCAAGAAGAGGTTTGCATTGTTTCAAGGGCAGTTTTCTAGGACTGGCAAGATATTATCGGAGGTTCATTAAGGGCTTCAATGTCATCACCCTACCCCTAACTAAGTTAACAAACAAGGATGTGTCATTCATTTGAGAAGACAGTTGTCAACATGCTTTTCATATGTTGAAGGAGAAGTTAACAAGTGCACCGGTTTTGGTCTTGCCAAAGCAAGGAAAAGGATATATTGTCATTTGTGATGCGTCCAAGAATGGTTTGGGTTGTGTGTTGATGCAAGACAAGCAAGTGGTTTCTTTTACTTTCTGATAGTTTAAGAAACACGAGGAGAATTACCAACCCATGATTTGGAGTTATTTGTAGTGGTTCATGCTTTGAAGATTTGGAGGCACTATCTGTGTGGAGAGAAGTGTCAGATCTTCATGGATCACAAGAACCTGAAGTACATCTTTTCACAATAGGAGTTGAATATGAGACAACATGTTGGATGGAGTTGATCAAAGATTATGACTGCATAATTGATTATCATCCGAGAAAGGTGAATCTCATAGTAGATGTGTTGAGTAGGAAGTCTTCATCCTCATCCATGGATAAAGGTTAGTTGAGTTCTATGATGTGCCGCAAGCGAGATATGTTGGTCTCCTTGTGTCAGATGAATGTCAGGTTGGAAGTCTCCTTGTTAGCTAGATTGTTGGCACAATTACAAGTGAAACCTATGCTGAGACAGCAGATTAGAGAGGCACAATAGACAAATATTGTGATATAGTAGATTAAATTAAAGTTCGGCAGCGAGAAGCATGATGGCTTCCATGAGTCGGAAGATGGGACAGTTTGTTATCATAATAGGATAGTGGTTTCTGATGCTAATAACCTGAGGAAGATGGTGTTGGAAGAGGCTCACTCATCTATGTATGTTATGCACCCTGATAGTACCAAGATGTACCACAATCTGAATGATATATATTGGCAGCCAAGCTTAAAGAAATATGTAGCCGAGTTCGTTGCAAGATGCCCAGTATGTCAACTAGTCAAATTTGAGCACCAGAGGGCTGTAGGAACGTTGCAATCGTTTCCTGTACCACAGTGGAAATGGGATCATGTGTGTAAAGAGTGTTATATCACCTCCTTACTAAAATATGATAAACAAAACACATTGGAAAGTAGTAGAATAAAAATTTCTGACTAAATCAATTTCATAAAAGATTGTACGAAAATACATCAACAATCTCCCTTTTAGGGTTACATCAACATACATAAACTAGGATCTATATAGAGGGAAGTCTAACTACCATAGTCTTGTCTCTAAGAAACAACTCCATCAACTAAATACATGCCAAATATAAGAGCTTCAGGTCTTATCCATCAACTTGGTCATCACCTGGGTGGTTGGGAAGACACCCAACAAAAGGGAAAGGAAAAACAAGTATGTGTCACAAAACTATTCTAGGATAATAAGATAAGAAAAATATGTAAAAATAGGCTAGCGTTCATCATAAGATAAAGATAAAAAGAGAATGAGGCCATATATAAAAGAAGCTTTCAATAGATGTTTGCCATAAACAAAGCAAAATAAAAGAATTGCATGCATGATTAATATTGACTACCTTAACTAAGAAGGGTTGAGGCACCTACCGGACCTTCAACCAAAGGGTGAGGGGCGAATAACACATTCCCAGTCACCTACACATATTTCATGTGTGGGGGATAATAAAACGTTCCCCAGGGGAGAAATAACACATTCCCCAACTATGGGTGGTTGTACATAAGTACCACTACTATAGCTAGTTAATCTAATAAAATCATCATGCTAGAATCAATGGCAAGTAATAGAATCAATCAAATAAAACATGGTAGAGGGGTACCAAGACCCAAGAACAATATTCCAAAACTGATTATGAGGCAAGTATAACAAAAGAATCAAGTGCATAGGATGCAAGGTTCAAATAAAGCCTCATCAAAGGAAATTAGGTCAAGGCACAAATATTCCCAACTTAGGTGTAAGATGCACATACCTTATTCTTTAGAGTCCTGGAAACCACTTTTCACAACTTTTAAATGAGATCAGAGTCTACTTGCCCTAATATTATAACCATGATCATGCATTAGAATTGTAGTCATTCATTAAAGATCCAAAACCCCATAACTACTAACTTTTTCTACAAACCATCGAATCAGACTCTGAAACCATTGCTACTATTTTAGTTAGGTTCTTTTGATCAAAATAACATATAGCTTTATACGTTTTTGAGATATAGACTTTTAGGACTATTTTTGATGATTTTTAGTTAATTAAATCATCCTCAAAAATAATTTTTAAAAAACCTTAGAATCGAGCATCCAAATCATTTTTATTAGATAGCTTACATTTTTATGATTCTAAAACATATTTTATTTTTATTTTTGGATGCACGATTTAAGAGATATGAATTTTTGAATATCGGCCAATCATATGGTGCCACGTATGCACCTCGTCCAAATAGAGAGACTGAGAAACAAAGGAGGTGGGGCCGGGTCCACCACTTGGCCCAATGGGCGACGGCCAAGTAGGAGACCCACCCTCACTGGCTTCACGTGGGGCCAGGGTCAAAGCCAAGTCAAACAGAGAAATGAAACGAAGCGAAAGACGGTTCTACCCTTATGCGAAAAAAAGGAGGAGGAGAAGAGATGATCAGAGGGAGAAATGGTAAAATGAGGTCGGGTTATCCCCTTCCTCTCTCCCGCACACCATGGTTGCTTCTACGAGCAGCTGACTTGGGGGGGAATTGGGAAAAAATGCTATACTTAACCAAACTCAACGTTTAGATATGCAAAAGAAAGCCAAAAAGATTGCTAACCTGATGGTGTTGTCAATTTGTACGAAGGTGGAGAGAAGAGGGAAGGAGAGGCGCTGCAAGCTCTGACCCTTCGGCCACTGTTGGGGGGTCAAGACATGATGGAACTCGAAATTACTGGGTGTGTTGTCTTGCAAATACGATGGCGATGCTAGGGGTACAAGTATTTATAGATGAGGAGATGTGGTTTAGGGTTCGTGTAAGTGTGGTGAGAGAAGTAGTTTAGGCCGGTTTTGGAAAGCTTGGATAATCGATGAAGATACAAAAAACTTGGGATAATGTTGTGCAAAATCTCGCAAAGAATCCAACGAGCCTAAGAACTCATGATTTTGTTGAGAAACGGGTGAGATAATGTCAAATGAAAAATCACAAAATAATTCAGAAATTACTATTCACGCAGCTACAGGTAGGGGATGACTCGGACATTTAATACAACTTTCCAACTTTGCTCTTTTGATGCATTTAATGTATAAAACTTTCTACAATTATTTGAGGGTGTAAACAAAGTCCAACTAAACTAAAATTTGGTAGGTTAATTGATTTTTGGATGAGGAATCTGAATATAAAATTAGATTTGCCTTTTGAAAAAGTTACATTAGTCAATTAAGCTAATTACTATTTTCTCTTTCTTCTCTCATTAATGACTCTAGGATTCTCCCAAAAAAATAAACTTCACCTATAAGTCATATTAGGTATGGTAGATACGAATTTGCCATTATTTTCATTTGTTGGTCTTGTTTATTATTTTAATTAATGATTTTAACGTTTTACACATTGTCTCTCTCCTAAATTTATCTTCTCATCAAATATTTTCCATATTGAGTCAAAATGCATACAAAGATATATTTTAACATGTAAAACACGAATTTGGAATTATTTTATTTTTAATACTTTTATTATTTTATTTAATACATTTAAATTTTATCACTTATTTTATCCTTTTAATTTATTAGAGGCAACTAGAAACTTTCTAAAAATGTAAAACTTGGCCTATAAGCAATAATAAATGTTTGGAACACAATTTTGGCATTAATGAATTGTTTTCAGCATATATTTAATATTTTTGGTCTTTAAGTCATTTTCTCTCTCCTGAATAAAATAAAATATTTAACATTGACCAAATTAAATACAAATTCACACATAGACTCATTTTGATATGTAGATTACGAATTTGGAGTTAGTTTTCCAATTTGAGGATGTTAGATATTTTATTTCACCTTATTGGCTTATCCCTTGTTTTCTTTTAATAAAGACTTTAATATATGCATTTAGCTACCAAATTAGGTGATACTTAGCCCTTAAGTTTCTTTTAGGTCAAGAAAATGAGATTGTGACCCAAATTATCTTCGTGAGTTTTTATTTTGGATTTTTGGAACAATGTATTCCTCATTATCTTCTTTTATCCAAAATATCCCATATTATCCCCAATCATTGCATTTATCATCTCCTTTATGTATATTTTGGGATTTGTTTTCTTTTTCATACTCTAAAAGATACTAGAAAGTTCTAGTATGAATTTATTTATTCTATTTATCACTAAAGTGGACATTTTACATATTAGACCCATTACTAAGCTTCCACTAAGGTATTTGTGCATAAACACAAATATTGGTGAAAAAGGTGAACAAATGTTCATTAAACCATCATATTCTCCACAAATTAAACAGAAAAGCCAGAGAGGATAGAAATGAAAGGAAAAGATTGGAAAGAGGACCAAAAGGCAAAAGGTCCAGAATTCGATATGTTACAATGTGACTATGGACTTTGTGGTTGGTCTGCCTAAGATAGCCAAAGGATATGATTCCATTTAGGTGATC
This sequence comes from Alisma plantago-aquatica, assembly GCA_963693085.1. NCBI lineage: Eukaryota > Viridiplantae > Streptophyta > Magnoliopsida > Alismatales > Alismataceae > Alisma > Alisma plantago-aquatica. Next base: position 531,134,546 of record OY856410.1, read on the forward strand.
ATTGATAGGTTGACCAAGTCAGTGCATTTCCTTCCTATAAAGATAATGTTCATAGTAGAGAAGCTTGCACAGATCTATGTGGATGAGATAGTGCGTTTGCACAGTGTTCCAATGACTATTGTGTCTGATAGAGGTCCTTAGTTCATGAGCCACTTTTGGGAGTGACTGCACACAACTTTGGGTATGCAGTTGAAATTCAGTACTGCTTTCCACCCGCAAATAGATGGTCAATCCAAAAGGTCCATCCAGACCTTGGAGGATTTGTTGAGGGCATGTGTCCTTCAGTTTTCAAGAAGTTGTGATGTACACCTCAATTTGATAGAGTTTTCCTACAACAACAACTATCAGAGTAGTATTGCCATGGCATCATATGAGGTGTTGTATAGGAGACATTGCGGATCTCTGTTGTATTGGTATGAGATAGGATAATATCAACTTATTGGTCCTGATCTTGTGCAGTAGACAACAAAGAAGATCAAACTGATACAACAACAGTTGAAAGCAGCATAGGACAGACAAAATTCGTATGCAGATAATCGTCATAGACCCTTGAAGTTCCAAGTGGGAGATAAGGTATATCTGAAGGTATTTCCTTGGAAGAGTGTTCTAAGGTTTGGGAAGAAGGGTAAGTTAGCTCCCATGTATATGGGACCTTACCTAGTGATGGCACGTGTTTGGAAGGTGGCTTACCGATTGGAGTTGCCACCTGAGTTGCACAGGTTACATCCAGTGTTCCATATCAGTATGTTGAGGAAGTGTCATCCAGACAAAGGGTTAGTGTTACAGCCTGTGGAGGTAGAGTTGGGTAAGGATGTGACCTATGTAGAAGGTCTAATGTTGATCCTTGATTAGAGAGTTAAGAAGTTGAAGATGAAAGACCTTGTTCTTATGAAAGTTCTTTGGCATCATCATGGTGTTGAGGAAGCAATGTGGGAGCTCGAGGAAGAGATGAAGAGGAAGTACCCCTCCCTTTTCTCTTAGGATGTCGGGGAGAAATATCTGTTAGGGGTTTATAGCTTGTAAGGATCGTGACCCATGTTTTGGGATAACCCTATTCGTTTTTTTTTTAAGTATGTTGCTTAGATCCTTGCTCTAATCATCTGAGATGTAATTAGGGCATGTTGGAGGCTTGAGTTCCTTGTTTGAAATTGTTTGGTTGATGCTTGTGTTTTGTGGAGAGGTTTTGGTGCAAATTCCAATTTACCCAAGATAAGGGTTGATGTGCAAGTTTGCCACCTCTAATGTGTTCCTTCTCTCTCTTGGCATCATCTAGAGGAAAGATAAATATATGGGCACCTTTTTTTAGCCTTGGATGAGTGGTAACGTCCTTGGTGGTGTTTTGGGCTCATGTTTGAGGTGTATCTTACACTTAGGAGTGTTGTCTTGGGTTTGACAGCCTTGGATAGGCCTCATATCAGTTTGTGGCACCTAGGGTTTGCTCCTATAATTTTATGGAACCTTGGGTTTGCCCCTATTAGTTTGTGAAGTAAGGTAGTGATGTGTATCAGCCATGAACTAGGAAGGTGACTTAGTGGGCGAGGCATAGTTCTTATCACCTTGTTGCATGGTGTTGCATGGTGTTGCATGTGGTCTTTCTTCATGGACATGTGTCATCTAGGGTTCTTTGGTGGTGACACCTTTCCTTTGTTCTCTCTTTCATCCCTCTTGCATATATACCTCCTTCTTTCCATGTAAGAGAAATCTTTTGGTTATTTTTGCATTCTCTCTTTGGTGGCCGATCTTGAGCTTGAGGGTACTCTACCTTGGAGCTTGGTGTACGAGCCTAAGCTTGTGGTGTTCTCTTTTCATCTACTTCCTTGGTAATACATGATACTTAGTTTCCTTTTCTCCTTCTTTCTTCTTCTCGACCATGGACCTTTGTTACAACCCCAATTTTTGGGTTCCTTTGGTGAGAAATGTAATTTCTCATATTAAAGATATTGGAACAAATAATGATATAATTTGTTTGGAATAAATGGATTTTGTTTACAATAGCCTTGATGATTGTGTTGTGGGCTTTATTGGCTATTGGGCCCAAATAACAAGAAAATTCAATGAATAATTGAATTTTTGAGAAAAGAAAAATGTGGAAACCTCTAGAAGGAAAATCCAAAGAGGGATTTCGTGCCACATGGGTTCCTTGGGTCCCAAGGAGTCCAAAGTTGCAAATATAATGTAATAAGAAAAGAAAAGATCAATTAAGTATTTCTTTATTAAGAAAGAAATTCAAAACAATGATAAATGTGAGAAATAAGTGGGAAAATGTATAATTGAGTTATCCTTGGTGGAATTTCGTATCCCAAGGATTCCTAATGTTAAATGGAATGCCAATGAGGAAAACAAAAAGAAAGATAAAAAGAAATCCTCAAAAGGAGATATTTAATAAAGAAATACAAATATAATGCAAGAAATAAAGAGAGAAGTGAGGGTTGGTCTTAAGGAGAAATATTTCGAACCTCATTTACTTTCTTGGATTACAAGGAATATAAAAAATTGAAAATAAGAAAATAAGAAAGAGAAAATAGGTAAGAAATATACATATTTGAGTAATATCTTGCACCTAAAGAAAAGGCAAGTTTTATTTGGAATAATGAGTCCACTTTTGGCAGAGAGGTAGATTAAATCATTATTAAGTTCCCCTCAAAATTTGGGATTATTTGGACACTCGGTTTGGGAGATATGGATTTTACAAAAATTCATAAAGTGTAGAGGAAAGTATTTTGTCACGATTTTAATTTCCTTTCTGATCTATAATGTGTGACATCACAGCCGTTGGATTCGGATCCAACAGAGGTTGTATCATCACCTTCCTCAGTCAGATAAGGAAATAGGAGGTCGAGAGGGTAGATTTTCCAAAACCAAAATCTTGCAAGATATTGGACGAAACATTATAGGAAGTAGTCCAGTAGATTCTGGAGGAGAATCCGAACCTAGGAGACCTAAGTTTTGGCAGGTTTAGTGGACGCCAAGCGATATTCCCAAATTCTATTGGGAAATTTTCGTTGGCCTTCCCTATATAAATAGAGGTCTTACACGCCATATGGGGGAGCCCAAAACATCTTGAGGCATCTGCTCAGAGTCGGCAAACTCGGCAGCGCCACCAATTGGGCCCTTGATCGTGATCTTCATCTCTACCGGCAGAAGCTTCTCGCTGGAGAAAGGTTGTGTCATCCCAATTATCATGTTGAGTAATGGAGCGACAGAAGGGCACTTTGAGTTCGGGATACCGAGACGAAGGCAATGGTGGGGTTGGCTTGCACTCAGGTGGAGAGACGTGCGGAGTCAACTCCCTGGTTGATCGCGGGTTGCTCCTAGCTCGCAAGCAGGACGCGAGGTTGAAGATGAAAGGAGGGAAAATTACCTCCTTGCCCCTAGGCCCGGATGACTTCAAGAAAGGGACGCAGGGGTAAAAACATACAACCAACCCGTTTAGGCGCCTTGCTAGCAGAAAAGAAAAGAAAAACGATTTGGGGTCGACGTGGCAGCCATCGATTGGCCTAAAGGTATTTTTCTTACGAAAATAATAACTAAATGTAGAAATATTCGATAATTACAAGTTATGCATGAAAGTTGATCAGAAAAATGTGAAGAATCCATTAAAAATATATTTGAAGCCTGATTATGATTGTAATTCAAAAAGTGTGTAAGGATGCTATCTTTAATGGTTTGATTAATACAAAACCCAAATCTTTTGTGATTAATGACTTGGGAAAGGTTAAATGTATGTTTAATGTTGATATTAACCTGTTGATTATAAAAAGATACTTTAAGATCGAAAAGGATGATCTTTATGCGTAATTAGTTTAATTTGGAGTTTCATGTGCATAGGCATTAATGGGCCTAAAAGCCCTAATGTGGAGTAATATGGCTTTAATGACTTTTATTTTGAGAAATATGAATATCATAAACATGAATATATTGATATGAAGTTTGGAATAGATAACATAAAGAGATAAAGTTTTAATATATAAAAAGGATGTTTTAAAGTCTCATGTGAGCGAAGATATACTTGAAAACCTAGAAACCCTAATCTAGGTGTTTATGACTTTAATATGCTAGGTTTTGAAATCATTTGTACAACATGAAGTCAGAACTAATCATAAGCTAGATTGGTAATAAAGAGGCTTAGATATGAATGATTAAGTAATTAGGGTTTTGGAACATGGAAACAGTGTTTTAGGGTTTAGTTGTCCTAAAAGGTAATGGTTAAGGAACAAATATAAAGAACGTTAAGGATAACCCTAATTCAACTTAGGTACACCCTAGCAGGGAATTCCAATTCAATAAAGTAAGTGCATGATGAACGTATGAGTAATTAGATTGCACATGTTTTCAGGTTTCTTGTTGTGCCTATTTGATTGGGATGATTAGTTGCCTGGCTTGGTTGGTTGTTTGATTAATTGGATATTCTGCTTACGATCCTTGAGACTTCCAAATCAGGTATGTGGTTACGCCTATGAATATCCTGAATTAGATTCTTGAGGATTTTCGAGGTTTTATCGATGACTTGAATTAAACTGTTGGATGCATTTAATTCTTGCAAATTATAATGTGAATATGACTATCACCTAAGATATGTGCCTACTAGCTCAGATCCTAGTCCCCTCTGTAGCTTCATAGATTGACCTAGTAAATGGCTACCAATGGGGTAGGTCCATCAGGTCATTGAATGACTTAGTAAATGGCTACCAATGGGGTAGGACCATCAAGTCATCATGAGTCAGGGATTGGACTACCTTTGGGTAGGGCCATGCAACTCCATAACCCTAGGAATTGGCTACATGTGTGGTAGGGCCATGGGGGTAAGGATCTACCATATGAGAGAGTTAGTATCCATGTCCACTACAGGGACGGTACTGAGATAGGGGATATGCAAGGATTGAGTAGTATTGCTTAAAATGTAATTTTGGATGTTAAATGATATTTGGTTGACTACATTATTAACATAGTTGTACTTTTATTGTTTCCCCCACATACCAGCTTCTTGCTGACTGACGTTTTGTTTGTCGGCGTTTTAGGTGCATATGAAAAGAACAAACAGTAAAGTGGCATATGTGGAATTAATGAGAAATACATACACAAGAGGATTAGTTAGATTAGTATCTTCATGGATAGAAGTATAGAAATCCCAGTTTTTAAAAGGTAAGTAAAGTTTTTATTTTATACCAGTTTTCAGTTTAGTAGTAGAATTTTATAATTATTATTGATTATTTGTCGAACCTTTGATCCTGTTAATTGAATAATGGCTCTGAACTTCGGGTCTCCCTTAATTGGGGGTTACCGGGAAGCGGGTCGTTACAATTGGTATCAGAGCATAGGTTCCTCAATTAATCTTTAATAATTATTAAATTTTACAAATTCTGTAGAACCCAAGGGAGTTACTAGAGGATTATCTGAAAGACAGAGGTGTCTAGAAAAGGATCACGACCGAGGGCTGGCAATTTTTTCCTCCGCACCACTAGTCGAAATACGAGGACTCCCGGATCTGTGTGACTGCCTGGCCAAAGTCTTAGGGTATGATTTGAAATAAGATACCTTTAGGACTCTCTCATCTTGTTCATCCCTTCTCAACTCAAATTCTATTAAGGACCTTAAGTATTAGGGTTTCCTCTCTTCTCCTCTCCCTCTTGAGGTATGGATAAGGTTGATAAGGATTAAGGGATCCTCCATAAAATTAATAAAAAGCATGTAAATAAGATGTCATGGACATAAGCTTAATAGAGTAAGCGTAAAGGGATAGATACATGCTTAGGTTGTATGACATAAGTTGTCATGCCCTCAGAAGAGACCTGAGGCTAGACCTTCTTGTCAGGAGGATAAATAAAGAGAGTTAATCTTGGAGATAGAGAGCTCCATTACAAGTAGAAACCTGGCACATCCTATGAGGATGATGATAACCCTAACCCTAAGTGAAGGTTAGAGATGACGTGAAGAGTTAGTTGTCTTGGTAGACCAGATGTTTGTATAGACATGCCTTGGATGTCATATGAGCCATGAGAGGTTAGATGGCCTAGCACCTTTGGCAACCAAATCCTGGGAAGGATCGTGCATGTTTGAGCAAAGGATAGCTCCTTCCTGGATGAGGTTAGAGAAGAACCTATATAAACCGTATGGGATGTTGCAAGTAGGATATAGCTTGCACCCTGAGTACATCAGTAATGTGAACAGTAGGTTAAAACTAAGGCCAGAAGGATATGATGGATGGCTTATGAGATAAGGATAATCTTGAGTAGGACCCCGAGCAGGGAGGTTGGAAGCCTAAAACTCTGAGGTTTGAGGAACAGTGGAGAGTTGAGGATGATGCGACCTAAGTGGATGGTAGTGGTTTCCGTATGCTTGACCCTTGGAGGCTGATGATGTCTTGGTTGCCATGAGAGGAACCAAACCCTAGAGAAAGGATGAGTCTACTGGTACCTCTATGCCTATGGTATAGGCATTTACCTCTTGATAGGGAGAAGAGTTTCTTAGACTTGGAGAGGTTTAGTAGCAGGATGTGAGGCCTTATACCTAGTTGGTTGTTTTGGAAGAGGACTCAACTCAGAAGTGTTGCTCGAGTAGAAGGATCATGGCAGTACATGGCATATCTTGGACATGCTTAGTTTGTGGTTAAGAGATTGAGCATGCAGTTGGACACCCGAAGGTGAACCTAGGGTTCCAAGGCATAAGAGGGGAAGTAGTGTATCTGATGCTCATGATGAGATTTGAGTCTCTATAGTTTTGAGCATGATACTCCTCATGTGCATAGGTAAAGGAAACCCCTTAAGTTAAGGGTATGTTTGATGAACCCTTCACAACTAAGTTGACCTAATATTGAGGAAAGAGAACAAGTATGACCTAGCATAGTTTAATAGGTGATCTACTTGTGCCTTAGTAGCTGTTGGGTTAGGCATGTTCATGTGAATGTAAACCCTAAGGACAGTTGTGACCTTATTTTCAAGAGTTGTAGTTTCCTCCCATCCTAGGAGAGGGACCCTTTGGCAGGGTGTATACCAGTCTTGTTGGTTTTGAGGTAACCTAAAGAAGTTTCATGGGATCTTGAGAAGCTAAGTGAAAATTACATGGGATGAGAATGAACATGTAGACCCATAGATAACCATCTCTAAGTGCATGTGGATGTGTTACCATGGAGGTAACCGGTATGGGGCCTGACCAAGGTAGGCATGTTGCCATGACCCCTATGAAGGGATGAAAGTCAGTCGAGAATACATAGAGAGATGATGAAGGCTTGGGTAAGGTTCTAAGTTGGACATGCACTATAATAGAATCTCAAGTCTGTCCTAGGGTCAGGTAGGGATAAGACCGATGGAAGAAGGAGTTTCCTAATTCCCTAGTTGCACATGACCATAGGGTCGGGAGGTAACAACTATCATTGTTTGAGGGCCATGGGTTAGGAGATTGATCACCTTCATGAACTCATGGGACCCAAAGGGCAGATGAGTAGGGCACTCTCTGATGCATGAGGGAAGAGGGATGATCCCAAAAGTGTCGGCACCCTATAGACCCAAAGGAGATGACCAACGATTGTGTGTAAACCCCAGTGGGTTCGAGAACAGTTTTCCATGAAGGTAATTTTTGATATCATGATGTTTGTGATGTGGAGACATGAGTATCACGTTTCAACTTAGATTTGAAGGTGTACTGGCAAGGTGGGATGTACCATCTCTACTCCTAGAATGGGAAGAACTCTGTATTTGGATGGCCGCCAAATGCTTATTTCTTCATGTTATGGGAGTGAGAGATAGGACAGTACGCATGCCATACACCAAGGATAAAGATGATACGAGTTGGAACGTTGCTATGAGGTATGAGGACAGAGAGGATAACATACCCTTGTGGAGTGGATAATACATGGATGGTTTACAAACACTAAGAGAAGTAGTGTAGTCAGCTTAAGAGGATGTTTTATCAGGAGCTATGTGGGATTTGCAAGTTAACCAAGGTTGAGTTTGATCACCATGAGGATGAACTGAGAGTTTCTTGATGAAGGCAAACTTAGAGTTTGAGATGAGATGAAAAGTGGAATACATGGAGGTGTATGTTCTCAACAATACCTAACACCTAAGGATAAGAAGTGGTAATTGATGTTATGGTTGAGATATAGCTGCCTAGATTAGCTGGAAGCTAGAAGAAGTTGAGGTTGTTAGGCTAATCTTAAGTTGAGAAAAAGAGATAAGTGTGGCTAACACCCAGATGTATCGATAGCGGTTAATCAAGTTAATGGTTGTTTGGTTAGCCAGCCTGGTCCTTGATGTGTTAGAAGAATGGTTGTAGAACCTCAGATACACTTCTTTGGATAGGAAGGTAATAGAACCCTAATGAGAGTGGTTTAGGGTTTCTGATGAATCGATCTTGAGGAATCATGATATATAGGAAATCATGATTTTAAGATCACCACACACCGTGAAACTTCAAAGATAGTAAGTGATAGTAGCACTTTGGATGCCTGATACAAGTTGCATGTAGCATGTGGCCATGCAAGCTAGGAGGCGAAGGACGGACACCAGTAACCTAGTACATGGATATAACGTATAAAAAGTTCCCGAGAGGGAATGGGAGTTCATCACTGTGGATGTTGTGAGTCTCCCCAGACCATGGAAGGTCAAGATGCAATATGGGTTATGGTAGATCACCCTACCTAGATGACGTGAGAAAGGAAGAGCACTGTCATGGGACAGATTCGGTTGAACTACTTAAGAGAGAAAGATGGTTCAACTACACCATGATGCGAGTTCAAAAGTTCTTGGGTATGACCAAGGTTCACTTCCATGAGGTGGAAGTGGATACATGAAGAACTCGATGATAGTACAGTTTATCACCCCATACTAATGGACAGTATGATCCAGACTAGAGGGTCTGATGAAAGCATGTGTGCTCATTCAGGGTGATACATAGAGACAATTCTTAATATGTGATGTTAACCACCATAACCTTTATTGGGATGTAAGAAGTCTTATAGATAGGATGTGTCGGTCACCACTTCATTAAGGTGATGTTGGTGAAGGAGGCATCGCAAAGGTCAGAAAAGAACCATTGTGTGTGCATATGAAGTCGCTTTGATCGTGCAATGGCCGAGAGAGAGCCCAGTGGTGACATGAGTCACGAGCTAATGCAAAGTAGACTGACATGCAGTTCACTATGGAAAAATATATAATGTGCAAATCCGACCCCTCTGAGCTACAGCTGAGAAAGCTGAGTCCCCGATATATGGGTCCATTTGAGATGGATTGGCGTGGAAGGTTGTGTTTAGCCTTACCCCGCAGGATAACATGATGTGTGATGAGTTCCATATGTCTGGTCTAGAGCACTATGTGTGGTACCCAAGCCATGTGTTGAGCCCTGAACCTATTTAGCTTTTTGAGAAGCTGAAAAGTCCTGAGTCACTTATGAGGGTATGTTATACCAAGGTAAGAAAGAACTCAGATGGAATAATATGAGATGATGAAGGTTCTTGGAAAGCACCATGGAAAGGGTCAAGCCACATGGGAGCCCTGATGGACATAAGAAAGGATTATCCTATTTGTTTGTTTACTTGATGGAATTTTGAGGACAAAATTCTTATAAGAGGGGAAGGATGTTACAACCCCAATTTTTGGGTTCCTTTGGTGAGAAATGTAATTTCTCATATTAAAGATATTGGAACAAATAATGATATAATTTGTTTGGAAGAAATGGATTTCATTTACAATGGCCTTGATGGTTGTGTTGTGGTCTTTATTGGCTATTGGGCCCAAATAACAAGAAAATTCAATGAATAATTGAATTTTTGAGAAAAGAAAAATGTGGAAACCTCTAGAAGGAAAATACAAAGAGGGATTTCGTTCCACATGGGTTCCTTGGGTCCCAAGGAGTCCAAAGTTGCAAATATAATGTAATAAGAAAAGAAAAGATCAATTAAGTATTTCTTTATTAAGAAAGAAATTGAAAATAATGATAAATGTGAGAAATAAGTGGAAAAAGGTATAATTGAGTTATCCTTGGTGGAATTTCGTATCCCAAGGATTCCTAATGTTAAATGGAATGCCAATGAGGAAAACAAAAAGAAAGATAAAAAGAAATCCTCAAAAGGAGATATTTTAATAAAGAAATACAAATATAATGCAAGAAATAAAGAGAGAAGTGAGGGTTTGGTCTTAAGGAGAAATATTTCGAACCTCATTTACTTTCTTGGATTACAAGGAATATAAATAATTGAAAATAAGAAAATAAGAAAGAGCAAATAGGTAAGAAATATACATATTTGAGTAATATCTTGCACCTAAATAAACGGCATGTTTTCTTTGAGATAATGAGTCCACTTTTAGCTGAGAGGTAGATTAAATCATTATTAAGTTTCCCTCAAATTTTGGAATTATTTGGACACTCAGTTTGGGAAATATGGATTTTACAAAAATTCATAAAGTGTAGAGGAAAGTATTTTGTCACGATTTTAATTTCCTTTCTGATCTATAATGCGTGACATCACAGCCGTTGGATTCGGATCCAACAGAGGATGTATCATCACCTTCCTCAGTCGGATAAGGAAATAGGCGGTCGAGAGGGTAGATTTTCCAAAATGAAAATCTTGTAAGATATTAGACGAAACATTATAGGAAGTAGTCCAGTAGATTCTGGAGGAGAATCCGAACCTAGGAGACCTAAGTTTTGGTAGGTTTAGTGGACGCCAAGCGATATGCCCAAATTCTGTTGGGAAATCTTCGCTGGCCTGCCCTATATAAATAGAGGTCTTACACGCCATATGGGGGAGCCCAAAACATCTTGAGGCATCTGCTCAGAGTCAGCAAACTCGGCAGCGCCACCAATTGGGCCCTTGACCGTGATCTTCATCTCTACCGGCAACAGCTTCTCGCCGGAGAAAGGCTGTGCCATCCCGATGATCATGTTGCGCAATGGAGCGATGGAAGGGCGCTTTGAGTTCGAGATACTGAGACGAAGGCAATGGTGGGGTTGGCTTGCACTCAGGTGGAGAGATGCACAGAGTCAACTCCCTAGTTGACCGCGGGTTGCTCCTAGCTCGCAAGCAGGGCGCGAGGTTGAAGATGAAAGGAGGGCAAATTACCTTCTTGCCCCCAGGCCCAGATGAATTCAAGAAAGGGACGCAGGGGTAAAAACGTACAACCAGCCCGTTTAGGCGCCTTGCTAGCAGAAAAGAAAAGAAAAACAATTTGGGGTCGACGTGGCAGCCATCGATTGGCCTAAAGGTATTTTTCTTATGAAAATCATAACTAAATGTAGAAATATCCGATAATTACAAGTTATACATGAAAGTTGATCAGAAAAATGTGAAGAATATATTAAAAATATAATTGAAGTCTGATTCTGATTGGAATTCAAAAAGTGTGTAAGGATGCTATCTTTAATGTTTTAATTAATACAAAACCCAAATCTTTTGTGATTAATGACTTGGGAAAGGTTAAATGGATGTTTAATGTTGATATTAACCTGTTGATTATAAAAAGATATTTTAAGATCGAAAAGGATGATCTTTATGTGTAATTAGTTTAATTTGGAGTTTCATGTGCATAGGCATTAATGGGCCTAAAAGCCCTAATGTGGAGTAATATGGCTTTAATGACTTTTATTTTGAGAAATATGAATATCTTAAACATGAATATATTGATCTGAAGTTTGGAATAGATAACTTAAAGAGATAAAGTTTTAATATCTAAAAATGATGTTTTAAAGTCTCATGTGAGCGAAGATATACTTGAAAACCTAGAAACCCTAATCTAGGTGTTTATGACTTTAATACGCTAGGTTTTAAAATCTTTTGTACAAGATGAAGTGAGAACTAATCATAAGCCAGATTGGTAATAAAGAGGCTTAGATATGAATGATTAAGTAATTAGGGTTTTGGAACATGGAAATAGTGTTTTAGGGTTTAGTTGACCTAAAAGGTAATGGTTAAGGAACAAATATAAAGAACGTTAAGGATAACCCTAATTCAACTTAGGTACACCCTAGGAGGGAATTCCAATTCAATAAAGTAAGTGCATGATGAACGTATGAGTAATTAGATTGCACATGTTTTTAGGTTTCTTGTTGTGCCTGTTTGATTGGGGTGATTAGTTGCCTGGCTTGGTTGGTTGTTTGATTAATTGGATATTCTGCTTACGATCCTTGAGACTTCCAAATCAGGTATGTGGTTACGCCTATGAATATCCTGAATTAGATTCTCGAGGATTTTTGAGGTTTTATCGATGACTTGAATTAAATTGTTGGATGCATTTAATTCTTGCAAATTATAATGTGAATATGACTATCACCTAAGATATGTGCCTACTAGCTCAGATCCTAGTCCCCTCTGTAGCTTCATAGATTGACCTAGTAAATGGCTACCAATGGGGTAGGTCCGTCAGGTCATTGAATGACTTAGTAAATGGCTACCAATGGGGTAGGACCATCAAGTCATCATGAGTCAGGGATTGGACTACCTTTGGGTAGGGCCATGCGACTCCATAACCCTAGGAATTGGCTACCTATGTGGTAGGGCCATGGGGGTAAGGATCTACCATATGAGAGAGGTAGTATCCATGTCCACTGCAGGGACAGTACAAAGATAGGGGATAGGCAAGGATTGAGTAGTATTGCTTAAAATGTAATTTTGGATGTTAAATGATATTTGGTTGACTACATTGTTAACATAGTTGCACTTTTATTGTTTCCCCCACATACCAGCTTCTTACTGACCGACGTTTTGTTTGTCGGCGTTTTAGGTGCATATGAAAAGAACAAAAAGTAAAGTGGCATATGTGGAATTAATGAGAAATAACGTACACAGGAGGATTAGTTAGATTAATATCTTCATGGATAGAAGTATAGAAATCCCAATTTTTAAAAGGTAAGTAAAGTTTTTATTTTATACCAGTTTTCAGTTTAGTAGTAGAATTTCATAATTATTATTGATTATTTGTCGAACCTTTGATCCTGTTAATTGAATAACGGCTCTGACCTTCAGGTCTCCCTTAATTGGGGGTTATCGGGCGGCGGGGTCATTACAACCTTGGTATCTTCTTTTCCCCCTCTCATAGTCTCTTAACCTTGGTCCTATCTTCTTCTTGGAGGTGTTGTGGAAATCGAACTTGGAGGATCTTCTTCTACCTTGAGCTCATGAAGCTTGGATCTTGGTGGTGACCATTGAGGAGGGTTATATAACACTAAACCCTCTTTATTATAATCACCTTTTACTTGCTATGTTGCTCCTTCTTCTTGGTTTGTTATTTCTTGCATGATAGTAACTTTTCTTGGTAGCTTACAATCTGTTTGGAAAATGAACTTTGTTTAGTTGATATCCAAGTGTTGCACCTTCCTTTTGCCTTATTAGTAATGCCATCTAGAGGTTGAAGATGGGGTGGCCGATATGTTTATGGTGTCTGACATGTATGGGTAGGTCTATATGTTTGAGTTAGGTTGTTAGGCTTTCAGTGGCCATCATGACCTATGATGCCCCTGTCCATTACCCATGTGGAAGGTCATCACAACCTTGGCAAGTTCAAGGTTGACATATTTAGTGGGATGGTCATCACGTCCCTAGGGAGACCTGGGCTGACACACCCTGGTAACGTTTAGGTTATCATGCCTTGTCAATGAAGTAATTGATATGGGCACAACATTATGCATTGCTTGGAGAGGTGTTGCCCGTCAGGACTCTAGTCATCACACCTTGATAGGCGTTGATGCCTGACAGACCCAACTCATGTGTTGTGATATGTTGTTATGATGGCACCTTAGTTAGGCAGAGGCCAACACACCCTAAAACTGTCACCCTTTGTGATATCGACATACCCAAGCATTGCCCATTACCCTAACATCGTCACACCATGTGTTGTTGTTGTCTGGCAACAGGGGTTGGCCGACACCCTTTCTTTGAGGTGTTGTTCCCGATACCTCATGATGCCAAACTGATATACCATCCTAGTGGTAGGTCGATGCCCTACCTTGGCATGGATGCCCGATACCTTTTAAGAACAATCTGATACCCTACCTTATTATGGATGCCTGATAACTTTGAAGGACAATCGGATACCCTATGTTAGAACCCAAGCCAATACCTTGTGGTAGTGTTTGAGATATACCATGTTGATGCTAAGGTCTCATGGTATGATGTGATACTCTATGGAATAGTTGTATGAAGGGTGTTGAGTTATGTTTCTATACATCATAACACGTTTTATAAAGATGATGAGAAATATGTTCCATATCTCTTAACACATCTCATGATAATGATGAAAGTGATAACCTAAGGGTGCTTGTTGATCCAACCGTGTAAGCCATAATCAGATAAAGTGAAACCCTAATTGTAATGATGTAAAACATATGATGTAAAATGTATGGCATGAGTCCTATGAGATGACGATGTTGATGATGCATTGCCTTCTTGTTATCAGTTCTAACCATGCAGGTGATATCAGTTGATGCACATATCCTTGTATGAGTTATAGTAATATTGATATTTTTGATAAGACTTGTAAGGCATAGGTGAGATGGTGACTCAGAAAGAGGAGGGAAGTGGTTTTATGACCTGTTAATGGCTTATTGCCTTATATGAGATTATGGGTTCCTCAGTTATGAGATGAGGGATCGTTACCCCAAGATATGTGGTCCTTGGGATGGACATTGGTCCTTGTGATGTACATATCAAGAATAACAGTCACAAAGAGACATGATGTGATCAGATCACCCCTAATATGTTTTCAATTTGTTCTGGTGATGATTTATGCCTTGTTTATGTAGATTTTTTTTCCAGAGGTAGTATATTGTAACTTGATTGATTCTTAAAGATGTTTAAATTGATCTAATTAATCAAGTAGAATCTAATAGTGTAGTTTTCCTTGTGCCATAGATCCATTTAGTGTCGGCTATATATTGAATGGTGAAACAAGTTTAACTCGAAGTGCATATTTTTGAATATGCAGGGTACAAATCGAGTAATTCCTTGTATCCTTAAATACAGGATGTGTGAGATAACCATGTGTGATTTGATCTTGTTATGGTATGGATGGCCATCCACTCTTTTTGTTAGAACGGACATGAGTGAGCATATTCTTAGTGTTGTACATTTACCAAGGTGGACTAGTTATGATTATATATATGTGGATGGCCATATGTGAGCCAATCCCTAATATTGAATATAAGTCATTGTTGTAGTTGACTTATATGTCTCTGTAGTGTTTTCTCTTGTATTAACCAAGAGGTGTGGTGAGGTCATGGATTCCGGCTCTTCCATTAGACCGTGTATGGCACCGATTTTGAATTGTCAAGCGGTCGGTTGGATTTGGGTGGTACGACTCAAATCCTTGGGGCATAATAATATATGTAATCAGCTGTGTAGTACAATTGTATAGGATCAAATGCAAAAACATTGGTTGAGGCCTTGCTTGATCTTTAAACAATGTTGATCATAGGAAAAATACATGTTCTTCATATTCCTTTCAAATTATTAAGATGTTCCATAAATCAGACAGTAAATGCTTCTCCTATTAATAATCATTACATGGTTCACGTAATTGTAATTATATTGCTGGTTAGTTATCTTATCTGTGGTAATAATAGAGTTGGTGGTGAGTTATATCTCCCACTGAGATTTGGAATCTCACCCCGTGGGTTTCCCACACCCTTTTTAGGGGGACAAGCACGAGGAGGTAGAAATTGTGCAATGGAGGTTGAAGAGAAACATGAGGACTAGTAGATGACTAGGTTGGCAGTGTTGTTGAATATCTTTTGCTGATAGAGTCCTAGAGTCATCCCTGTACACTCGGGTCTTTGGGAACATTTTGTAGATGCTTCGTGAACGTACTTTCTTTATGTCCCCTTTGTATACCAGATGTGGTGGAAACATGTATATATGTTATGGAAGAGTTCTTCGGTTATAGGTTGACAACATGCCTTGTATATGCTTTGATAAATGAAAGGACTTATATGTGAAGGTTCTTGTTGTTTGGTAGTTTTATGAAAAAGGTTTTAATTTATAGTGTTTTCTGATAATACAGTTGTTAATCTTTCTTCCGCGGTTATGTTTTGAGTAATCTCTCGTTGTTGGGCATCATAGATCCATTTGGTGGCGCAACTATGTAAAATGAATAATTTTGAATATGTCATAATCCAGACAGATAGCTCAGCTAACATCGCGGCCCTTGGAGGCCATGGTTATCATGCACCTACTCTAAAGGCATGGGTGATTTCCATCAAAAAGAACCTTGATGATATCAAAGATATATAGCTGATGAAGGTCAATAGAAAGCTTCCGAGTCTGGTAGACTCTCTTGCTTAACACCACTTTAAATACTCTAAGGAAGATCAAATTTATATCCATCCTCCCCTCGACCCAGTGGGTCATCCGCTCCCCTTCCTTATGCATAATGGTAGGAGTTCTACCAAGTTTTTTTTTTCGTAGGTACTGCTTGTAATATTTTTGATAGTCCTACAAGAAGAGGACGGGATAAATAAAATGGCCCCCTGACTTACCCCCCCCCAAAAAAAAGACTTATAGATAGTATATACAGTTTGGCCAGTCAATTTGTTTTCTCTTACCTCTCTCTTTCTTTAATAATTAGGTATAAACCCATATAATGTAGTAGAGGGTTATGTGTACAGCCTAATATTGATGAGTACAAGAGTTGTACCATATCTAGACTCCTACTTATGCAACCCTTATAATCACTCGTAAAAGGATACTCCTAGCTGGTAGGCAGCGATCCTTCCATCTCGATATGTCCCCTACCTTTTTGTTAGTACTTTTTTCCTTCCATTTTCTCTTTTATTTTTGCATGCCTCTGCCACTATCCCTTCTTCCTCTCTAAGCTAGTTGCCTTCCTATCCAATCCATCTGTATTCTTTCTTATACATACCAATCACCTAGCTTTCTCTCCAATTCAATTGTTTGTCTTCCTTCCAAATTTGTTGTTGCTTCATCTTAATTTGACCTCCCGCCTTACATCTTTCAAATCACAATGACTTATCAGTGAACCAAGTTTAACGTTCTCTTTTTTTTCTTTTTTTAACTTTTGTTATCTATGTCAATATATTTATTTCCCATCTTTTTATGTTTTTAAATAGTAGTGGCCGATTTATTTTTCTTTATTCAATTGAGGATCAATTTCTTGTTTTCTTTTTTAGTTTTTCATTCTTTTCTAACCGTTTGAGTTTGTATCTCATTTCTCGTTGTTTTTATTTATTTCATTCTTCATAATTTTATTTTCTTTTTTCCCAATTAACCCTCTTTTAATTTCCTTTTTTTTATCCCTGCCCTATGCCCAATATCATTTTTAGTTTTTCTCTATTTTAATGACATTCCTTATCACCTTCAATTTTTCTATTTTTTCCCAGGTACCCACCTCTTTCTTCAAATCAAATTTTGTTTCCTTTCTATTATTAATTTTCCAAGCCACTATATTTCTAGCAACACCAGTTATGTTCTCTCCCCGTATGATCAATATCCACAACATTGAACCCTACTCTCCTACAGGCCACCTTGTTATCTTCTTCCTGCCACCACTCCATTAATCAGCAGCCACAACTGCCCCTACATACTTCCTTTCCTCCATCAAATCTCCATACACTCTCCCACATCTCATATTCATCGTCACCATTGTTGTTGGGTCCTCTCTTTTGATCATCATAAATACCAATCGTTAGAGATAAATCTTAGATGTAAACCCATATTAAGGAACAAAACACCAAATTCTTGAAAAACACGCTTAACAAAGTATACAAAAAACATAGGTGTATTTTCCCTTTTCCTTTCTCCTCTTTCATAAAACCTTATAAACCAATGTCACATCAAAACATGATATATTCATTGATCACTAATCTTATTACTCACATATTGTTCAATTTATATTAAATACACATACATGAAAGAATAAACTCGTATAGAGTACATGGAAGTTATTTTATTTATATCTTATTTATTGCATCATCTCCCTTGAATGGCATATGATCTAAAAATATTTGAAATCACCTCATGAGACTCATATAGAGACCCAGTGAGTGGATACCTTCCACTCAAGGTTAGTATATACATCAACATCATATTAAGTATGATGAACTTATAGGAAACTTACAAATATTGAAAAGTCTAGCTAATATTATCATCTAGTCAAACCCAATTTATGATAGTAATCCAATAAATGAGATACATTATTAACTTAGGACAAACATGACTTTAAAACAACTTTAAAATCATGTATATGAACAAATCAGTGGATATCACTTACTTTAGAATGATAATCCTTTAGTGTGAGTAATAATCCCAGATCTAAACAATTAGACTTGACATATAACAATAACATCATCCTTGTGATACACCCACCAACTGGACCGGGAACACATCTTGCGGTCTTGAAGTTGAAGTACACATAAGACATGTCTATTAAACATGACTATTAAAATGAAAAGTAAACCCGAATCATATTTAGAGCTGATACTAAATCCCAACATCAACCACTTGTCAACATTCAAGATCATATTCTAACCTAGACAAATGTGAATATAGAAATATATTATCGTTATGAAAGAATGATTAATTTCTATTATAGAAAAATTATCGACAAAAACAAGTCTATCAGCTAGTAGTAAAAGACATGTAACAAACATTCAATTCACATATTACACGGGTTGTCATCTTTTATATATTTCCCCTAAAACTACTTGGTTTGTATCTCACCAATTAAAAGTTGTCACGCCTGATTCTTATGTCAACGACTTACCATCACTATCTTAGGATTTACCCAGCCACCATAAGACATCAACAATAGACCCTAATCCACCACATGGTTTCCCAAAGAGGTTCATGTCCTCATCTTGGATACACGAGATAGGAACAAATATAATAACACATCAAAATATCACATATCATCATATTTTACATGTTTCATAGTTTTCATTTCATTAGAGTCTATTCCTCATGGACATAGACTATCACATTAGAGGATTTAGGGTCAGAATCATACCAGATGACTCATCTCATAATACTTTGATTACTATAAGGAGATCCATTTCACTTTCCTAGTGTGGCACGTATAGGAAACTCATAGTATTCAAATCACCTAACTAGATGTGTCATCATTTCACTTGTTATCAATCCAATTGTACTCATCTTAAAGAAATTTTAGATCATCATATATCATATATGTATATTCCCGCACAACTAGAATGAAAAAAAGCAAACTAGGGTTCACAATAAATACTAGCATTATATTAAGAATTAAATCAATTAGTAATTTACAACATCCATGTTTCTTTCCCATTTCTACATCTTTTTATATAATTTATCATTAGTGGGCTAGAAGTTTGAGACATCATCTTATCATTCAACACTTACCCTAAATAGGGTTCCTCAAATGTAATCAATGCAAGTTAATTCAGTCTCAACATATTTCTTCTTAATTCCTTCTATGTCACAATTTTTATCAAGTTGTGACTAGTTGTGAATAAAGTGATGAATTAATTGATATATCTTATTCAAAAGGATATGTAATGGACGAATCATTATCCCTAAATGATCCTCAACCATTTTGCATGACAAGATAAATGTTTATGCATGCATGTACACGTGTCATCCATGCATGGACACGTAGCACCTACTAGCTCAAATTGATGACACCTCATTTTTACCTTCTTTCATGAGCAACAAGTATATATACCCCTAGTTTCACCCCTTAATGGAATTTTTCGGATCTTATCACCCTCCTTCCCTAAGGTATCATGCATAGGATCCTTGTATCATGCATGAGTAAAGTGGTATCGTGCATAGGGCCTTGGATATCATCCATAGCAAGATCATATCGGCCAAGTAAAGTGGTATAGCCAAGAAGGGTGATATTGCCCATAGTGAAGTGTTTTGATCATAAGTGAGTGGCATATCGTGTAAGTGAGTGGCATATCATGCATGGGTGGTGGCATATCGTGCAAGAGTAGTAGAGTATCGTGCAAAGGTGCTAAGGATCAAGAAGGAGCTCATACTTAACCCTCTTTTCTTTTTCACCAATTACTTATCCATGGTGATTTCTTGTATATGAAGGAGTTGTGAACGAGCCTTGGACTTTTGATAAGTCATCTTCAACCTTAGGAACGTGGATCTTTGGAGCTTGGAGCTTTGAAGTTGTTCTTAAGGCGGGTTATATAACTTGAACTCAACCATGTTATTATTCATCACCTAAATAGCTATACTTATTGAACTACTTATAATTCCAAAATTTTCTAGAATAATTGATGACAGTATGAGTTCTAGTAGTTGCTTAGACTTGTTTCCATGAACTATAACAGTTAGAACAAAGGTCTAGAGCTTGAAGATGATGGTATCACCTTATAAAAGTGATATCGTGTGCAAGCGCACAAGCAAGCACCTCTAACCCGATATGATGATTCACCTACTTCACTAAAATGATATGGATATGATTTTATACTTTCTTGCACGATATGGTGGTGTAGTATACACCTCTTGCACGATATGAGTTCAAGCAAACACCTCAAAAATGATATTGGGTTAAGCACACACCTCTCTGCCCGATATGGTGTGAAGCACACACACACCTCTTTACCTGATATGGTGTGAATCACACACACACCTCAAAAGTGATATGGATCAAGCATACACCTCTTTTCCCGATATGGTGTGAAGCACACACACACCTAAAAAGTGATATGGATCAAGCATACACCTCTTTGCCCGATATGGTGTGAAGCACACACACACCTCAAAAGTGATATGGAAGCACATATACACCTCAAACCCGATATGGAAGCATACATATACTTCAAGGGTGATATGTTAAGTACACATACACCTCAAACCCGAGATGGTAAGCATACATACACCTCAAACTCGATATGGTAAGCACACACCTCATACCCAATATGGTGGAAGCACCTCAAAACACATATGAAGGAAAGCACCTTAGATGCAATGTACTTGATGAACTAACACATGAAGTGTCTTATATCAAGTCATACATTAAGATGTATGGATTTTAATGAATATTGATTAAGTAGGCATATGTACCTTGAAGGAAAGGTTGATCCAACTTCATAAAGTATGAAGTCATCAATATCCTAGTAAGGATAAGAGAGAAACTCATACTTTGTGTTGATAATCATTTAATGACAAATGATGAGAATAAATAAGTATGATTGAATACTTATGATATTAATGTATGCCCCTAGATGTGTGGAGCAATGAATTAGGGTTTGGATTGATAATATGAACTTGAAATCATATTCGTCTATAAAGGGAAACCCTAACCCTAATAGTCGTTGCCTAGTGAGAAGTGACAAGATGTTTAATGGCCTTGTGAGCCATATGAATAGTTGTTGCCTAGTAAGAGGTGACAAGATGTTTAATAGGCCTTGTGAGACATGTGATTAGTTATTGCCTAGTGAGAGGTGACAAGATGTTTAATGGGCCTTGTGAGCCATGAGAATAGTTGTTGCCTAGTGAGAGGTAACAAGATGTTTATAAAAGTGTCATGTCAGAAATGATAATGTTCAAATAAACAAAGAAATGGAAACTTAGTAACATAATATTAATAATAAATGGATACAATAATAATAATGAAATCTTAATCACACATTCTTTATGCTTATAGCCAAATAATGGCTATAAGGTTTTGAATATTCTTAAAGGAGCTAAGAGGAATACTTGTATTATATAAAGGATGTGAATCAGTATGAAGGCTTGGCCAAGGTATAATGCCTAGTGAAGGTGATTTGGTATTCAGTGATGAGTTGCACAGGATTGGCATAGTCCAATGCTTGAAATAGATGCACAGGATTGGCATAATCCAATACCTGGAATAATGTCATAGGATTGTCATAGACCAATACCTGGAATAAGCCTACAGGATTGGCAAAACTCGATGCCTGGATACAACACTCACAGGATTGGCATAGACCAATACCTGGAATAAAACTACAGGATTGGGAAAAACCGATGCCTGGATGCAACACTCATAGGATTGGCATAGACCAATACCTGGAATAAAACTACAGGATTGGGAAAACTCGATGCCTGGATACAACACTCACAGGATTGGCATAGACCAATACCTAGAATAAAACTATAGGATTGGGAAAACCTGATGCCCGGATGCAACACTCACAGGATTGACATAGACCAATACCTGGAATAAAACTACTGGATTGGGAAAACCTGATGCATGGATGCAACACTCATAGGATTAGCATAGACCAATACTTGGAATAAAACTATAGGATTGGAAAAACCTGATGCCTGGATGAAACACTCACAGGATTGGCATAGACCAATACCTAAAATAAAACTACATGATTGGGAAAACCCGATGCCTGGATGTAACACTCACGGGATTGGTAATAACCCAATGCCTGGCTGTTAATCACAGGATTGGTAGAGTCCAATACCTGGTTGTTAATCATAGGATTGGTAATAACCCAATACCTGGTTGTTATCACAGGGTTGGTAATAACCCAACATCTGGATGTTATCAAAGGATTGGCATAGTCCAATACCTAAAATAGTAGCACAGGATTGGCAAAGCCAATACCTAAAACTTATTATGATGATGTACATTCACATGACTGGTACAATTCAATATCTGATTAGCAGATTGGTTGAGGCCAACAGATAGAAATGAGAATGATTCATGGATGTCATACCATGATAATGAGTATCACAAGATAAGCATGAGAGGTGGATATATTATGATGGGTAAATGATATAAATATTCTTCCTATCCTTATAAAGAGAATAGATGATTTACTGCTCTATCATAGATAGTTGCAATGCTTTAAAAGATGAGAATATTCTATAATGCTTATCCTCTTCTCAGTATAATACTATTTAACTGTGATAATAATATTGTTGGCGGAGAGTTATATCTCTCACTGGGACAATTGTCTCACCCCGTGGGATCAACATTTTTTTAGGTGGACGTGCACGAGGGGGGTTGAGACCATACTGCAGAGAAAGAATAATAGCAACATGGATAGCGGTGACAGCTCAGGTTGAGTGTACTATTTGTCGTGTCTTGTAGATAGGAATCCTATGTGTCATCTCTGTACTCTCAGGTCCTTGGAGTTGGTTCGTACTGGTTTCACGAATAATATGAGATTTTGTCTTGAATGCCTCGAGGTTTTATGTTGCTCCAGTATGTGTTTTGATAGAGCAACTATTATATGTTGTCCTTGAGATAAGATGAAACAATGTTGTACAATGTAAATCATGATATGTACGAGTTTTGGATCTTTCAGTAAAAGTTTTCTGGACAAGGATCTCCTTGCAAAAAATGGTTTTAAATTTTAGTGATTTTTGTTAATCTGTTGTTTATGTTTATTCCGCTTAATTAGTAACGATTTGTTTGTCAGTTTGGCGACTATCGTTACACAAGTATTCACAGAGACGTTAGAAGTAACAACAATATAGGCATATAGACCATGTTATGTCATCCATCATGTTTAGAATAGGTTTATCATACAATGTATACTTATTCCATCTAATTTCAATAGATGTAATCACATTTCAAGCATAAACATGCATAACACACTTAATTATCCTATTCTATAATTTCGCATTTCTAGTTATAACTACTAATAAACATATTTTTTAGTCTAATGTAAGTCCATTGGAATAAACCATTCTTAGAGTACAAATATACTAAAAAATAATTACAATCCAGGAACACATTCTTGCAAATTAATTCACATTCTTGAACCTAATTTTGTAATTGATTTGAACTATGCTTATATTTCCTTAATCCCTCATTTGATACCATTGTTCATTAGCATTACATAGGTCATAATATTAGTGTTAGAGTTAGGTTCTTATATGCATCTACTAGTTTTCATCATTTTCCTTTCCTTTCATATTCATTAGTCTCAACTTCTTTCATTTCATATTCCCTACTATGCTTGTAATAAATCATTCAAAATTTACTTATGCATAAAGTTTCTCCCTCATTGAGATCCTCTATAGTTCGGTTTAGTGTATTCCATTCATTTTAGGTCAACCCAGATATATTTAAAGTAAAAAGGTAAAAGACTCTCACATTCTTATTTTATTAGTATATTATTCATTACATATCATCACAACTCACATTACCTTTGTCCTTTCTTATTTTGCATCTAGATACATGTACAAAGTCATTTGACTCAAAAGAGCATTTTGATAAAGAAAAATAATCCTTCCATCGTTATAAAACTCCCAAATTAGAAGATATCATGGATTGGGGTTACTTCTTCTTGCCTATAAACCTCTAATCATCTTCTCAATTTATGATTATGTGAGTTAAGTAGAAGTCTTGCATTCGTGCGAGATTTGCTCATTATTTTGTATATTATACTAGAATAGATGTGTTAGGTCAACGCCTACAATGAGACTTATCACCTTCAATTGAAATAGTTACACCTAAAATTGATCATCTTTTCACATTCACTGGATTATATGCGAGTTTGGATTTATCTCTCATACTCGTCTTAATACTCAACTTCTAGGATTGTAAGAAGTCATCCTTGTTTGGCACATCATGAGAGTTATATTATTCAGTAATTTCCTCATGGTGTACATAAGTTCTTTGAGTCTATTCAAGACACATAGAAACTCTATTCCATTCCACATAGTCAACCAATCATTTGCAAGCGTATAATAGTTCATTGTCTCATTTGAATCCATCCCTCAATATTAACCCTAGACACGGATTTTGTAACATACTGAATCTCAAACCCTACCCTAGAACTTTGATCTTTTGGGTTTTTTTTCAAACAAGGTTGAGGTTAGGATGATCCTAATAATCTAATGTGTGAATAATGTAATCTAATATGTCACATAATTCAATTGGTGATAATAAGATGATAAATAACTTAATTGGATGCATAATGTTGTTAATGGGCCTCTAATGGGCCTAATGACATAATTTATGTAATAAAGTCTCAAAATAAATAATAGACTTCAAATTCGTAATCTACACATTAAAATAAGTTTACATGTCAATTTTCATTTAGTTTGGACAACCTTGAAATAATATGGTAATATTAAGAGAGAGAAATTGCCTGAAAAGTGTAATTAATAAATAAATATAATAAATAACTACAAAAGAGGAAAATAGTCTTAGATTCGTGATCTACATAATAAATATAGCCTTTGGGTGAATTTTCATCCAATTTGGAGAAAGTTTCCTTAAAAGGTAAAATCAGGAGAGAGAAAGTGTGTAGAACCTTCAAAATATTAATTAAATATTCAAACAACTCTAATAAGTAACATTGATGGCAAATTCGTATTCAACACATCAAATATGACTTGAGGGTCGAGTTTCATCAAAATTGGATAATCCTAAAGCCATTAATGAAGAAGGAAAGAGAAAATGATATTTGATTTATTTAACACATTAAAAGTTTCCAAATATGAAATCTAATTTTATATTCGGAATCTACATGCTTTAATTAATCTTTGTGCAAAATTTGGTTTAATTTGGATAATGATAACACCCTAAAGCGAGGAGAGAGAAAAAGGTACATTTATTTGACTTCACTTTGTTTAATCTGATTGGGCCTTGATTTAAATGTCACGATTTCCTGATTTTATTTATGCACTGAGTGGCGATGACTGCAGGATCAGTTTTGGACGGCATCGGGGTCGTCTCCTACCTCGAGTAGGAGACCGATCAGGCCGTGAACAGTAAGTGGATTTCCATATCCACGTATCTTCCTCGTTTTTAATCCTTTTCTTCCGATTTCTTTTCCAGTAGTTTCCTTTCGTTGTTCCGCACAAAATGAGCCATAACTCATGCGTTTTTATGGAGAGTTTGGGAATCACCCAAACCTTGGCTCCCAGGGCTCTCGGCCATGATAGGGTTTGCTCGAGCCTGACCCTTCCCCCTATAAATAGATATACCCTTGGTTTCGGAAGACCTTGAAAAACCTGTTACACCCATCAATTTGTTCGGATGTTTCATGTACAACTGCCGCCTACCAGTTCTTCTCTCGAGGCTTGCGGCGGTGCTCTAGTCCTCCTCGTGGTACCAATGTAGTAAATTCTTGCACCGGTGAGTTCGCGAGATGCTCCAAATTCCTTTTGTGCTTTCGGTTTCTCGTTAGATCGTGAGTGGTGTTTTTGCCCAAACTTGGTGCGAGCAGCAGCTTGCTGCAGTTCGACCATGTCATGCGCTGAAGGAGAGGGATGACCCCTTTGATTCTCTTTCCCTTTCTGCCCTCGAGTCCCGTTTGATCTTTGTTTTTCCATCCAAGGGCATTCTTGTCTTTTCGTCGTATTTTCTTTATTTGGGTGAGGACAAGGCAGACCATTGACGCACTGACCAGGAGGCCATTGATTGGTCCAAGTTGACAGGGCATGGCCCGCTCCCTCTCTCTCTCTCTCTCGATCTCTCATTGCAAACGATGATGTGGATTTTCTTTGCTTTCTGATTGGTTGAATTTCAAAAATATATAACTAATAATCCAGTGATCAGAAAATTACAAATAAATACTCATTGGATTCAGAAAAATAAGGCCTATCTAATTACATAGGTTTTGTTGGCTAAATCTAATTTCTTATAACATGTGTTTTTAATGGATCTAATTTATAATGAATTAACTTGTAGAAATCATAACTAATTATATGTAAGTCAGAAAAATATAATAAAATATGTTTTGGAATCCTAATAACCTAATATAAAATATGACATCGTTTTGGAAACCTAATTCACACATAAATAAAAAGGTGGTTTTTAGGGTTTATGAAATCAATATAAATCTAACCCTAATCCCATATATATGCTTAATAGGTTCTTTGGAGGCTTAGGCTTGGACCTAGATGTGACCCTGGATCGTTTGACACTGAAGTTGAGGTATGTTGTATCTCTGATTATTCGTATTGAGCAATTTTCTCTCATATGTATGTTTGCATCCCATATTATTCTTGTTGAGCAATTATCCTATTTTATTCTTTCTCTTGGTCCTATGGACAATAGCCTATACACATTGCTCTTATCTTTTGGTTCTTGTGAACTATCTATTTGTTATTGATCTTATGATCATGGATATTCTCTTGAATCTGTTTTCCTATGCCTTGGTGCATGTTGGACCTTTGATATTATATGCCCACTGTGATGTGGATTTTACTTGTTGATATATGCCCACTTTGAAGTGGATTTGTTTATATGCTTGTGTTGTCCATTGTGTGATGGCAACATTGTTTATTATGACTATACTTTTCTACTTGCCTATACATTAACATGCTATGTGATTCAGTAGCACTAGAGTAGTATAATTTCATTGGTTTTGTCTCATTATGCAAGATGGCAACATTGTGATATCTTTGGGATGGTGGATGTGTGATTCCCCATACCCGGGAAGGATGTGTGATTCCTGTCCCATGTTATATATATTTGGATGGTGGATGTGTGATTCCCCATGCCAGGGCAAGATGTGTGATTCCTGGCCCATGTACCTTTAGGGCAAGATGTGTGATTCTTGGCCCATGTCCCACCAGGTTCAAGATGTGTGATTCTTGGCCGCCATTGTTATTTATATTGTTCTAGGGCTATGCTTATCTCACATGCATGCAGGTTGATGATGATATGTGCTTTGTTTCCCACCATGGTAGTGGATGTTTATATTGATAGCACATCCTTATTATTTGTTGGTTATGGCAAGTATTCCTTTTTTTATGATCTTCTCTCTTGATACCTGATTGGGTCGTACTTATCTTTTGCATGGGAAGCCTTTTTATTTTGATGTCCCTATTTCCTTATATTGCTCAAGTTGCTTTTTAGTATGCACATACCAGCCTTTGCTGATGTCTCCTTTGTTTCTCTTTTGCTGGGGTATGCTTCCAACCCTAGGTGGAGGACATGGATGGCAAGACGTGTTGACCTAAACTTAGCTTGAGATGATGAAGCCTGGAGACAAACTTGAGGTGGTTTAGATTCCCTCTACATGGATCCTTGTGATGTAAGTTTAAGTTTGTAACCCTTTGTTTTATAATCGAATAGTCAAATATTTTCTTCCGCTGCTATACATTGGTCTTTTGATTACCATTATATAAAGATTTGAAAATTTTACACCCACTCCATCACACCTTTTGAGTGTGTTTGGATTGGAGGTTCTATTGTTCAAATTTTTAGTAAGGAAGTGGTTTTCACTTCTTTACAGCATGGTATCAGAGCCCATGGTAGTCGGAATCGACTATTTCAATTTTGTCTCCCTTTAGAACCTTTGACTTTAGTTAGTTATCTTTAAGTGAGAGGTTGACCCTAGATTTGATCAATGATGATCTTTGTATGCAATAAGGTTGGTTTTGAGGATGAGAATATGTTAGGAGATCTAAATATGGAAATATTGTGACTTGGGTTCCACAATTGATTTTGGATCCACATTTTGTTTCATCTCAAAAAGATTTTCATCGCCAAAAATTATTTTCAATTATACTACTATATTTACAAAAGTTTTCTCATATTTATTGATGTTTTCTTGAGCTAAGTCACAATGAAGAGAAACTATAGTTTGAATAGAATCTAACCTTAGTTTTATGACTAGGAATGTTATAATGGTGTAGTTGACCTACCCTATGACTTTTTGGATGTTCATGTAGGGTTGATAGGTTAGAGACACAAGGACCTAAAATCTCAACCCTAGATGGTGGCTTTTAGTTGGTTACATGAGAAACATAAATCTCTAAAAATTTCACAACTAAGAGATGTGGGTAGATCTAAAAAGTTGTTTAGTTTGACTTGTTAAGTTTAACCCTTTAAGGGGTGGAGAATAGTTGATAGTTTATGTTTGGATCTTTAGATTTCGAGGACGAAATCCTTTTTAAGGGGTGGAGTGTTGTAACATACTGAATCTCAAACCCTACCCTAGAACTTTGATCTTTTGGGTTTTTTTTCAAACAAGGTTGAGGTTAGGATGATCCTAATAATCTAATGTGTGAATAATGTAATCTAATATGTCACATAATTCAATTGGTGATAATAAGATGATAAATAACTTAATTGGATGCATAATGTTGTTAATGGGCCTCTAATGGGTCTAATGGAATAATCTATGTAATAAAGTCTCAAAATAAATAATAGACTTCAAATTCGTAATCTACACATTAAAATAAGTTTACATGCCAATTTTCA
Source organism: Alisma plantago-aquatica (assembly GCA_963693085.1). Taxonomy (NCBI): domain Eukaryota; kingdom Viridiplantae; phylum Streptophyta; class Magnoliopsida; order Alismatales; family Alismataceae; genus Alisma; species Alisma plantago-aquatica. Next base: position 531,163,633 of record OY856410.1, read on the forward strand.
TTTAGTTTGGACAACCTTGAAATAATATGGTAATATTAAGAGAGAGAAATTGCCTAAAAAGTGTAATTAATAAATAAATATAATAAATAACTCCAAAAGAGGAAAATAATCTTAGATTCATGATCTACATAATAAATATAGCCTTTGGGTGAATTTTCATCCAATTTGGAGAAAGTTTCCTTAAAAGGTAAAATCAGGAGAGAGAAAGTGTGTAGAACCTTCAAAATATTAATTAAATATTCAAACAACTCTAATAAGTAAAATTTATGGCAAATTCGTATTCAACACATCAAATATGACTTGAGGGTCGAGTTTCATCAAAATTGGATAATCCTAAAGCCATTAATGAAGAAGGAAAGAGAAAATGATATTTGATTTATTTAACACATTAAAAGTTTCCAAAAATGAAATATAATTTTATATTCGGAATCTACATGCTTTAATTAATCTCTATGCAAAATTTGGTTTAATTTGGATAATGATAACACCCTAAAGCGAGGAGAGAGAAAAAGGTACATTTATTTGACTTCACTTTGTTTAATCTGATTGGGCCTTGATTTAAATGTCACGATTTCCTGATTTTATTTATGCACCGAGTGGCGATGACTGCAGGATCAGTTTTGGACGTCATCGGGGTCGTCTCCTACCTCGAGTAGGAGACCGATCAGGCCGTGAACAGTAAGTGGATTTCCATATCCACGTATCTTCCTCGTTTTTAATCCTTTTCTTCCGATTTCTTTTCCAGTAGTTTCCTTTCGTTGTTCCGCACAAAATGAGCCATAACTCATGCGTTTTTATGGAGAGTTTGGGAATCACCCAAACCTTGGCTCCCAGGGCTCTCGGCCATGATAGGGTTTGCTCGAGCCTGACCCTTCCCCCTATAAATAGATATACCCTTGGTTTCGGAAGACCTTGAAAAACGTGTTACACCCATCAATTTGTTCAGACGTTTCATGTACAACTGCCGCCTACCTGTTCTTCTCTCAAGGCTTGCGGCGGTGCTCTAGTCCTCCTCGTGGTACCAATGTAGTAATTTCTTGCACCGGTGAGTTCGCGAGATGCTCCAAATTCCTTTTGTGCTTTCGGTTTCTCGTTAGATCGTGAGTGGTGTTTTTGCCCAAACTTGGTGCGAGCAGCAGCTTTCTGCAGTTCGACCATGTCGTGCGCTGAAGGAGAGGGATGACCCCTTTGATTCTCTTTCCCTTTCTGCCCTCGAGTCCCGTTTGATCTTTGTTTTTCCATACAAGGGCATTCTTGTCTTTTCGCCGTATTTTCTTTATTTGGGTGAGGACAAGGCAGACCATTGACCCGCTGACCAGGAGGCCATTGATTGGTCCAAGTCGACAGGGCATGGCCCGCTCCCTCTCTCTCTCTCTCGATCTCTCATTGCAAATGATGGCGTGGATTTTCTTTGCTTTCCGATTGGTTGAATTTCAAAAATATATAACTAATAATCCAGTGATCAGAAAATTACAAATAAATACTCGTTGGATTCAGAAAAATAAGGCCTATCTAATTACATAGGTTTTGTTGGCTAAATATAATTTCTTATAACATGTGTTTTTAATGGATCTAATTTATAATGAATTAACTTATAGAAATCATAACTAATTATATGTAAGTCAGAAAAATATAATAAAATATGTTTTGGAATCCTAATAACCTAATATAAAATATGACATCATTTTGGAAACCTAATTCACACATAAATAAAAAGGTGGTTTTTAGGGTTTATGAAATCAATATAAATCTAACCCTAATCCCATATATATGCTTAATAGGTTCTTTGGAGGCTTAGGCTTGGACCTAGATGTGACCCTGGATCGTTTGACTCTGAAGTTGAGGTATGTTGCATCTCTGATTATTCGTATTGAGCAATTTTCTCTCATATGTATGTTTGCATCCCATATTATTCTTGTTGAGCAATTATCCTATTTTATTCTTTCTCTTGGTCCTATGGACAATAGCCTATACACATTGCTCTTATCTTTTGGTTTTTGTGAACTATCTATTTGTTATTGATCTTATGATCATGGATATTCTCTTGAATCTGTTTTCCTATGCCTTGGTGCATGTTGGACCTTTGATATTATATGCCCACTGTGATGTGGATTTTACTTGTTGATATATGCCCACTTTGAAGTGGATTTGTTTATATGCTTGTGTTGTCCATTGTGTGATGGCAACATTGTTTATTATGAATATACTTTTCTACTTGCCTATACATTAACATGATAGGTGATTCAGTAGCACTAGAGTAGTATAATTTCATTGGTTTTGTCTCATTATGCAACATGGCAACATTGTGATATCTTTGGGATGGTGGATGTGTGATTCCCCATACCTGGGAAGGATGTGTGATTCCTGTCCCATGTTATATATATTTGGATGGTGGATGTGTGATTCTCCATGCCAGGGCAGGATGTGTGATTCCTGGCCCATGTACCTTTAGGGCAAGATGTGTGATTCTTGGCCCATGTCCCACCAGGTTCAAGATGTGTGATTCTTGGCCTCCATTGTTATTTATATTGTTCTAGGGCTATGCTTATCTCACATGCATGCAGGTTGATGATGATATGTGCTTTGTTTCCCACCATGGTAGTGGATGTTTATATTGATAGCACATCCTTATTATTTGTTGGTTATGGCAAGTATTCCTTTTTTTTATGATCTTCTCTCTTGATACCTGATTGGGTGGTACTTATCTTTTGCATGGGAAGCCTTTTTATTTTGATGTCCCTATTTCCTTATATTGCTCAAGTTGCTTTTTAGTATGCACATACCAGCCTTTGCTGATGTCTCCTTTGTTTCTCTTTTGCTGGGGTATGCTTCCAACCCTAGGTGGAGGACATGGATGGCAAGACGTGTTGACCTAAACTTAGCTTGAGATGATGAAGCCTGGAGACAAACTTGAGGTGGTTTAGATTCCCTCTACATGTATCCTTGTGATGTAAGTTTAAGTTTGTAACCCTTTGTTTTATAATTGAATAGTCAAATATTTTCTTCCGCTGCTATACATTGGTCTTTTGATTACCATTATATAAAGATTTGAAAATTTTACACCCACTCCATCACACCTTTTGAGTGTGTTTGGATTGGAGGTTCTATTGTTCAAATTTTTAGTAAGGAAGTGGTTTTCACTTCTTTACAGCATGGTATCAGAGCCCATGGTAGTCGGAATCGACTATTTCAATTTTGTCTCCCTTTAGAACCTTTGACTTTAGTTAGTTATCTTTAAGTGAGAGGTTGACCCTAGATTTGATCAATGATGATCTTTGTATGCAATAAGGTTGGTTTTGAGGATGAGAATATGTTAGGAGATCTAAATATGGAAATATTGTCACTTGGGTTCCACAATTGATTTTGGATCCACATTTTGTTTCATCTCAAAAAGATTTTCATCGCCAAAAATTATTTTCAATTATACTACTATATGTACAAAAGTTTTCTCAGATTTATTGATGTTTTCTTGAGCTAAGTCACAATGAAGAGAAACTATAGTTTGAATAGAATCTAACCTTAGTTTTATGAGTAGGAATGTTATAATGGTGTAGTTGACCTACCCTATGACTTTTTGGATGTTCATGTAGGGTTGATAGGTTAGAGACACAAGGACCTAAAATCTCAACCCTAGATGGTGGCTTTTAGTTGGTTACATGAGAAACATAAATCTCTAAAAATTTCACAACTAAGAGATGTGGGTAGATCTAAAAAGTTGTTTAGTTTGACTTGTTAAGTTTAACCCTTTAAGGGGTGGAGAATAGTTGATAGTTGATGTTTGGATCTTTAGATTTCGAGGATGAAATCCTTTTTAAGGGGTGGAGTGTTGTAACATACCGAATCTCAAACCCTACCCTAGAACTTTGATCTTTTGGGTTTTTTTCAAATAAGGTTGAGGTTAGGATGATCCTAATAATCTAATGTGTGAATAATGTAATCTAATATGTCACATAATTCAATTGTTGATAATAAGATGATAAATAACTTAATTGGATGCATAATGTTGTTAATGGGCCTCTAATGGGCCTAATGACATAATCTATGTAATAAAGTCTCAAAATAAATAATAGACTTCAAATCCGTAATCTACACATTAAAATAAGTTTACATGTAAATTTTCATTTAGTTTGGACTACCTTGAAATAATATGGTAATATTAAGAGAGAGAAATTGCCTAAAAAGTGTAATTAATAAATAAATATAATAAATAACTCCAAAAGAGGAAAATAATCTTAGATTCGTGATCTACATAATAAATATAGCCTTTGGGTGAATTTTCATCCAATTTGGAGAAAGTTTCCTTAAAAGGTAAAATCAGGAGAGAGAAAGTGTGTAGAACCTTCAAAATATTATTTAAATATTCAAACAACTCTAATAAGTAAAATTGATGGCAAATTCGTATTCAACACATCAAATATGACTTGAGGGTCGAGTTTCATCAAAATTGGATAATCCTAAAGCCATTAATGAAGAAGGAAAGAGAAAATGATATTTGATTTATTTAACACATTAAAAGTTTCCAAAAATGAAATCTAATTTTATATTCGGAATCTACATGCTTTAATTAATCTCTGTGCAAAATTTGGTTTAATTTGGATAATGATAACACCCTAAAGCGAGGAGAGAGAAAAAGGTACATTTATTTGACTTCACTTTGTTTAATATGATTGGGCCTTGATTTAAATGTCACGATTTCCTGATTTTATTTATGCACCGAGTGGCGATGACTGCAGGATCAGTTTTGGACGGCATCGGGGTCGTCTCCTACCTCGAGTAGGAGACCGATCAGGCCGTGAACAGTAAGTGGATTTCCATATCCACGTATCTTCCTCATTTTTAATCCTTTTCTTCCGATTTCTTTTCCAGTAGTTTCCTTTCGTTGTTCCGCACAAAATGAGCCATAACTCATGCGGTTTTATGGAGAGTTTGGGAATCACCCAAACCTTGGCTCCCAGGGCTCTCGGCCATGATAGGGTTTGCTCGAGCCTGACCCTTCCCCCTATAAATAGATATACCCTTGGTTTCGGAAGACCTTGAAAACCTGTTACACCCATCAATTTGTTCAGACGTTTCATGTACAACTGCCGCCTTCCTGTTCTTCTCTCGAGGCTTGCGGCGGTGCTCTAGTCCTCCTCGTGGTACCAATGTAGTAATTTCTTGCACCGGTGAGTTCGCGAGATGCTCCAAATTCCTTTTGTGCTTTCGGTTTCTCGTTAGATCGTGAGTGGTGTTTTTGCCCAAACTTGGTGCGAGCAGCAGCTTGCTGCAGTTCGACCATGTCGTGCGCTGAAGGAGAGGGATGACCCCTTTGATTCTCTTTCCCTTTCTGCCCTCGAGTCCCGTTTGATCTTTGTTTTTCCATCCAAGGGCATTCTTGTCTTTTCGCCGTATTTTCTTTATTTGGGTGAGGACAAGGCAGACCATTGACGCGCTGACCAGGAGGCCATTGATTGGTCCAAGTCGACAGGGCATGGCCCGCTCCCTCTCTCTCTCTCTCGATCTCTCATTGCAAACGATGACGTGGATTTTCTTTGCTTTCCGATTGGTTGAATTTCAAAAATATATAACTAATAATCCAGTGATCAGAAAATTACAAATAAATACTCATTGGATTCAGAAAAATAAGGCCTATCTAATTACATAGGTTTTTTTGGCTAAATCTAATTTCTTATAACATGTGTTTTTAATGGATCTAATTTATAATGAATTAACTTGTAGAAATCATAACTAATTATATGTAAGTCAGAAAAATATAATAAAATATGTTTTGGAATCCTAATAACCTAATATAAAATATGACATCGTTTTGGAAACCTAATTCACACATAAATAAAAAGGTGGTTTTTAGGGTTTATGAAATCAATATAAATCTAACCCTAATCCCATATATATGCTTAATAGGTTCTTTGGAGGCTTAGGCTTGGACCTAGATGTGACCCTGGATCGTTTGACTCTGAAGTTGAGGTATGTTGCATCTCTGATTATTCGTATTGAGCAATTTTCTCTCATATGTATGTTTGCATCCCATATTATTCTTGTTGAGCAATTATCCTATTTTATTCTTTCTCTTGGTCCTATGGACAATAGCCTATACACATTGCTCTTATCTTTTGGTTCTTGTGAACTATCTATTTGTTATTGATCTTATGATCATGGATATTCTCTTGAATCTGTTTTCCTATGCCTTGGTGCATGTTGGACCTTTGATATTATATGCCCACTGTGATGTGGATTTTACTTGTTGATATATGCCCACTTTGAAGTGGATTTGTTTATATGCTTGTGTTGTCCATTGTGTGATGGCAACATTGTTTATTATGACTATACTTTTCTACTTGCCTATACATTAACATGCTATGTGATTCAGTAGCACTAGAGTAGTATAATTTCATTGGTTTTGTCTCATTATGCAACATGGCAACATTGTGATATCTTTTGGATGGTGGATGTGTGATTCCCCATACCCGGGAAGGATGTGTGATTCATGTCCCATGTTATATATATTTGGATGGTGGATGTGTGATTCCCCATGCCAGGGCAGGATGTGTGATTCCTGGCCCATGTACCTTTAGGGCAAGATGTGTGATTCTTGGCCCATGTCCCACCAGGTTCAAGATGTGTGATTCTTGGCCGCCATTGTTATTTATATTGTTCTAGGGCTATGCTTATCTCACATGCATGCAGGTTGATGATGATATGTGCTTTGTTTCCCACCATGGTAGTGGATGTTTATATTGATAGCACATCCTTATTATTTGTTGGTTATGGCAAGTATTCCTTTTTTTTATGATCTTCTCTCTTGATACCCGATTGGGTGGTACTTATCTTTTGTATGGGAAGCCTTTTTATTTTGATGTCCCTATTTCCTTATATTGCTCAAGTTGCTTTTTAGTATGCACATACCAGCCTTTGCTGGTGTCTCCTTTGTTTCTCTTTTGCTGGGGTATGCTTCCAACCCTAGGTGGAGGACATGGATGGCAAGACGTGTTGACCTAAACTTAGCTTGAGATGATGAAGCCTGGAGACAAACTTGAGGTGGTTTAGATTCCCTCTACATGGATCCTTGTGATGTAAGTTTAAGTTTGTAACCCTTTGTTTTATAATTGAATAGTCAAATATTTTCTTCCGCTGCTATACATTGGTCTTTTGATTACCATTATATAAAGATTTGAAAATTTTACACCCACTCCATCACACCTTTTGAGTGTGTTTGGATTGGAGGTTCTATTGTTCAAATTTTTAGTAAGGAAGTGGTTTTCACTTCTTTACAGCATGGTATCAGAGCCCATGGTAGTCGGAATCGACTATTTCAATTTTGTCTCCCTTTAGAACCTTTGACTTTAGTTAGTTATCTTTAAGTGAGAGGTTGACCCTAGATTTGATCAATGATGATCTTTGTATGCAATAAGGTTGGTTTTGAGGATGAGAATATGTTAGGAGATCTAAATATGGAAATATTGTGACTTGGGTTCCACAATTGATTTTGGATCCACATTTTGTTTCATCTCAAAAAGATTTTCATCGCCAAAAATTATTTTCAATTATACTACTATATGTACAAAAGTTTTCTCAGATTTATTGATGTTTTCTTGAGCTAAGTCACAATGAAGAGAAACTATAGTTTGAATAGAATCTAACCTTAGTTTTATGAGTAGGAATGTTATAATGGTGTAGTTGACCTACCCTATGACTTTTTGGATGTTCATGTAGGGTTGATAGGTTAGAGACACAAGGACCTAAAATCTCAACCCTAGATGGTGGCTTTTAGTTGGTTACATGAGAAACATAAATCTCTAAAAATTTCACAACTAAGAGATGTGGGTAGATCTAAAAAGTTGTTTAGTTTGACTTGTTAAGTTTAACCCTTTAAGGGGTGGAGAATAGTTGATAGTTGATGTTTGGATCTTTAGATTTCGAGGACGAAATCCTTTTTAAGGGGTGGAGTGTTGTAACATACCGAATCTCAAACCCTACCCTAGAACTTTGATCTTTTGGGTTTTTTTTAAACAAGGTTGAGGTTAGGATGATCCTAATAATCTAATGTGTGAATAATGTAATCTAATATGTCACATAATTCAATTGGTGATAATAAGATGATAAATAACTTAATTGGATGCATAATGTTGTTAATGGGCCTCTAATGGGCCTAATGGCATAATCTATGTAATAAAGTCTCAAAATAAATAATAGACTTCAAATTCGTAATCTACACATTAAAATAAGTTTACATGTCAATTTTCATTTAGTTTGGACAACCTTGAAATAATATGGTAATATTAAGAGAGAGAAATTGCCTAAAAAGTGTAATTAATAAATAAATATAATAAATAACTCCAAAAGAGGAAAATAATCTTAGATTCTTGATCTACATAATAAATATAGCCTTTGGGTGAATTTTCATCCAATTTGGAGAAAGTTTCCTTAAAAGGTAAAATCAGGAGAGAGAAAGTGTGTAGAACCTTCAAAATATTAATTAAATATTCAAACAAATCTAATAAGTAAAATTGATGGCAAATTCGTCTTCAACACATCAAATATGACTTGAGGGTCGAGTTTCATCAAAATTGGATAATCCTAAAGCCATTAATGAAGAAGGAAAGAGAAAATGATATTTGATTTATTTAACACATTAAAAGTTTCCAAAAATGAAATCTAATTTTATATTCGGAATCTACATGCTTTAATTAATCTCTATGCAAAATTTGGTTTAATTTGGATAATGATAACACCCTAAAGAGAGGAGAGAGAAAAAGGTACATTTATTTGACTTCACTTTGTTTAATCTGATTGGGCCTTGATTTAAATGTCACGATTTCCTGATTTTATTTATGCACCGAGTGGCGATGACTGCAGGATCAGTTTTGGACGGCATCGGGGTCGTCTCCTACCTCGAGTAGGAGACCGATCAGGCCGTGAACAGTAAGTGGATTTCCATATCCACGTATCTTCCTCGTTTTTAATCCTTTTCTTCCGATTTCTTTTCCAGTAGTTTCCTTTCGTTGTTCCGCACAAAATGAGCCATAACTCATGCGTTTTTATGGAGAGTTTGGGAATCACCCAAACCTTGGCTCCCAGGGCTCTCGGCCATGATAGGGTTTGCTCGAGCCTGACCCTTCCCCCTATAAATTGATATACCCTTGGTTTCGGAAGACCTTGAAAAACCTGTTACACCCATCAATTTGTTCAGACGTTTCATGTACAACTGCCGCCTACATGTTCTTCTCTCGAGGCTTGCGGAGGTGCTCTAGTCCTCCTCGTGGTACCAATGTAGTAATTTCTTGCACCGGTGAGTTCGCGAGATGCTCCAAATTCCTTTTGTGCTTTCGGTTTCTCGATAGATCGTGAGTGGTGTTTTTGCCCAAACTTGGTGCGAGCAGCAACTTGCTGCAGTTCGACCATGTCGTGCGCTGAAGGAGAGGGATGACCCCTTTGGTTCTCTTTCCCTTTCTGCCCTCGAGTCCTGTTTGATCTTTGTTTTTCCATCCAAGGGCATTCTTGTCTTTTCGCCATATTTTCTTTATTTGGGTGAGGACAAGGCAGACCATTGACCCGCTGACCAGGAGGCCATTGATTGGTCCAAGTCGACAGGGCATGGCCCGCTCCCTCTCTCTCTCTCGATCTCTCATTGCAAATGATGACGTGGATTTTCTTTGCTTTCCGATTGGTTGAATTTCAAAAATATATAACTAATAATCCAGTCATCAGAAAATTACAAATAAATACTCGTTGGATTCAGAAAAATAAGGCCTATCTAATTACATAGGTTTTGTTGGCTAAATATAATTTCTTATAACATGTGTTTTTAATGGATCTAATTTATAATGAATTAACTTGTAGAAATCATAACTAATTATATGTAAGTCAGAAAAATATAATAAAATATGTTTTGGAATCCTAATAACCTAATATAAAATATGACATCGTTTTGGAAACCTAATTCAAACATAAATAAAAAGGTGGTTTTTAGGGTTTATGAAATCAATATAAATCTAACCCTAATCCCATATATATGCTTAATAGGTTCTTTGGAGGCTTAGGCTTGGACCTAGATGTGACCCTGGATCGTTTGACTCTGAAGTTGAGGTATGTTGCATCTCTGATTATTCGTATTGAGCAATTTTATCTCATATGTATGTTTGCATCCCATATTATTCTTGTTGAGCAATTATCCTATTTTATTCTTTCTCTTGGTCCTATGGACAATAGCCTATACACATTTCTCTTATCTTTTAGTTCTTGTGAACTATCTATTTGTTATTGATCTTATGATCATGGATATTCTCTTAAATCTGTTTTCCTATGCCTTGGTGCATGTTGGACCTTTGATATTATATGCCCAATGTGATGTGGATTTTACTTGTTGATATATGCCCACTTTGAAGTGGATTTGTTTATATGCTTGTGTTGTCCATTGTGTGATGGAAACATTGTTTATTATGACTATACTTTTCTACTTGCCTATACATTAACATGCTATGTGATTCAGTAGCACTAGAGTAGTATAATTTCATTGGTTTTGTCTCATTATGCAGCATGGCAACATTGTGATATCTTTGGGATGGTGGATGTGTGATTCCCCATACCCGGGAAGGATGTGTGATTCCTGTCCCATGTTATATATATTTGGATGGTGGATGTGTGATTCCCCATGCCAGGGCAGGATGTGTGATTCCTGGCCCATGTACCTTTAGGGCAAGATGTGTGATTCTTGGCCCATGTCCCACCAGGTTCAAGATGTGTGATTCTTGGCCGCCATTGTTATTTATATTGTTCTAGGGCTATGCTTATCTCACATGCATGCAGGTTGATGATGATATGTGCTTTGTTTCCCACCATGGTAGTGGATGTTTATATTGATAGCACATCCTTATTATTTGTTGGTTATGGCAAGTATTCTTTTTTTTATGATCTTCTCTCTTGATACCCGATTGGGTGGTACTTATCTTTTGCATGGGAAGCCTTTTTATTTTGATGTCCCTATTTCCTTATATTGCTCAAGTTGCTTTTTAGTATGCACATACCAGCCTTTGCTGATGTCTCCTTTGTTTCTCTTTTGCTGGGGTATGCTTCCAACCCTAGGTGGAGGACATGGATGGCAAGACGTGTTGACCTAAACTTAGCTTGAGATGATGAAGCCTGGAGACAAACTTGAGGTGGTTTAGATTCCCTCTACATGGATCCTTGTGATGTAAGTTTAAGTTTGTAATCCTTTGTTTTATAATTGAATAGTCAAATATTTTCTTCCGCTGCTATACATTGGTCTTTTGATTACCATTATATAAAGATTTGAAAATTTTACACCCACTCCATCACACCTTTTGAGTGTGTTTGGATTGGAGGTTCTATTGTTCAAATTTTTAGTAAGGAAGTGGTTTTCACTTCTTTACAGATTTCCTCTACATCTAACCCTCATGCATTGATCGTCATGTACATAATATATTCAATTCCAGTAAGGATTTGAAATTTTAGTTGAAAAACAAATGCTTATTGAGTTCAAATTTGATTACATACATATCAAATAAATTTTCAAGCATATCTCTCGTTGGGCTGATTTTTAAGAAAATTGGTGCGAAAATATAATTCTCTATCTATAAGACCTTCCATGTAGATTGAATCAATATATTTGGAACTAAATATGTTGGTAGGTATGCCCAGAGTACCAATCATATGATAATTGTAATAACATGACATGTAAATGATTTGATTAGTAATAAAGACAAGCTTCCAATTAATTTTGTATATTCAGTTATGAGATGATAAATAACATAATAAATGTCTGGAGAATGATATTACTCGATGACGTATGTTTTCAGGTTGAGAAATTGAAGAATGAGGTCATATAGATGTTAAGAGTATATACATTCTCATTATGTCCCTGATCGATTGTTGTTGTGGAAGGTTGATGGACAACAACAAAACATAAGATTAGAGTGTGAGTTGGTTGATGACAGAGTCTTATTAGTCATCGTATGGCAATATCAAACCGAACACAAAGATACATGTTAGAGAAAAGTGTATCGGACAGACCCACTGTGAGACTGACACATAGAAGTCATTATCATGAAAGTCATAGTCATCTCTCTCAGTGATGGTAGTGGTTGTGGTTCTTAGACGTGAAATCACTACACTCATCACATGTCTTTGGGTATACTTTGACATCATCAAACACAGTCCTGAAACATAAGTTGTTATAAATAATATGACTGATTTACTTGTGTGTTTGCTTTTTCAGCAGCAAAGGTGCTTGCTTCGCGCGTAGTTTAAATATTTATTTCTTTTTACATTTCTAATCTATGTAACAATTGTCACCTATTTCGATATTTTTAATTGTTTATTAAGAAACAGGAGAGGGGGGTTTTATACCTATAAATAAAGGTAGGTGACAAGCATGTGTGCCCGCTTTTCATGTGCATGTGTGCTTGCTTGCTTCTCCAGCAGCTAGGGTGCATGCTTGGCATGCAGTTCAATTTTTTTTTTCTTTTGACATTTCTAATAAGACGACTGATATACCTATGTGTTTGCTTTTTCAGCAGCTAGGGTGCCTGCTTAGCACGCAGTTTATTTTTTTTACATTTCTAATCTAATCACCTATTTTTTATATTTATTTGTTTATTAAGAAATAGGAGAGAGTATCTTTATACCTATAAATAAAGGTAGGTGACATACTTGTGTGCCCGCTTTTCACGTGCATGTGTGCTTGCTTGCTTCTCCAGTAGCTAGGGTGCCTGCTTGGCATGCAATTTAGATTTTTTTATTTTGACATTTTCTAATAAGACTACCGATATACATATTGTTTACTTTTTCAATAGTTAGGGTGCCTACTTGACAAGCAATTTAGATTTTTTTTTCTTTTTACATTTCTAATCTATGTAACAATTGTCACATATTTCATTATTTTAAATTATTTATTAAGAAATTGGAGAGGGGGTCTTTATACCTATAAATAAAGGTAGATGACATACATGTGTGCCCGCTTTTCACGTGCATGTGTGCTTGCTTGCTTCTCCAGTAGCTAGGGTGCCTGCTTGGCATGCAGTTCAAATTTTTTTCTTTTGACATTTCTAATAAGACGACTGATATACACATGTGTTTGCTTTTTCAGCAGCTAGGTTGACTACTTGGCACGTAGTTCACATTTTTTTGTACATTTCTAATCTATGAAACAATTGTCACCTACTTCGTTATTATTAATTGTTTATTAAGAAATAGGAGAGGGGTCTTTATACCTATAAATAAAGGTAGGAGACATGTCTGTGTGCCTGCTTTTCACGTGTATGTGTGCTTTCTTGCTTCTCGAGTAGCTAGGGTGCCTGCTTGACATGCAGTTTAGATATTTTTTTGAAATTTCTAATAAGACGACTGATATACCTCTGTGTTTTCTTTTTCATCAGCTAGGGTGTCTTCTTGGCACGCTGTTTAGATTTTTTTACATTTCTAATCTATGTAATAATTGTCACATATTTCATTATTTTTAATTATTTATTAAGAAATAGGAGAGGGGGTCTTTATACCTATAAATAAAGGTAGGTGACATGCATGTGTGCCCTCTTTTCACATACATGTGTGCTTGTTTGCTTCTCCAGCAGCTAGGGTGCCTGCTCGGCATACAATTCAGATTGTTTTTCTTTTGACATTTCTAATAAGATGATTGATATACATGTGTGTTTGATTTTTCAGTAGTTGAGGTGCCTTCTTGGCACGCAGTTCAGATTTTTTTCTTTTTTGATTTCTAATCTATGTAGCAATTGTCACCTATTTCATTATTTTTAATTATTTATTAAGAAATAGGAGAAAGTGTATTATTTGACATGCAATTGTGTGTGCCACATCATTAAATGTGATGTGTCACCATATATATTATATAAGAAAATTTTCTATTATTTTTTGTAATTACAAACAAGTCTTTGTGTGTGTACGTTATACTTTTATCTTTTCTTTTTAAAATTACATATTATATAAGAAGACTCATCTATACAATAATAAAAAGTACATGGAGGGGTTGAATGCAATTTTTTTCATTAATTTTACAATTACATATCGGTCCTTATGTGTGTACACTACACTTTTGTCTTTTCTTTTCAAATATTTATCATGTAAGGAAACCTAGGAAGCGCATACACTTCTATACAGCCCATGTGTCCATGTCAGACACATTCTGGACATAGACGCTTTTTAGACACAGCCCAAAATGTTTTGGACACGGTCAAGACGTGTCCTATCTATTTTTGTCCTTTTTTGTAGCCCGGACACGGCTAGATGCTTCCCAGACACTTCATGTACACATCAACCTAATACTTTCTGTTGCTGCAACCTATTTTAGTTTATAAAATCTGAATATGCAGCTACTCCCTGAGCACATCAGCCTAGCAGTTGCTACATCTGAAACCTATTTCTTTCATTGTGTAAGTTTTGGACATGCAACTAGTTTTTAATCATGTCTTGTCATTGAGAATTTGCATTACAAAACTAAGATATAATCACAAAAGTGCAAACAAAATATCTTTGAAAGAATCCAAATGTAAAATCCAAGATGAACTAGATTTCATAAATCACATTATGTCTACTACATTGACTAAATGAGTAACAGGTACTCATGTATTCAGTCTGAAAATCTACTATGTTAACTATAAAAACTGCAACAATGCGTTGATGTGTGTTTGGTAGTGTTAATACTAGACAAAACACACATTCTTATCCAGATACAATTATGAATACATATGTAAATATTTTTTAGATATCTTTCTAAGTAATTCCAATACACACGTGCATGCATTACACACATATATGTATATGCTTTTATAAAAAAAATCCTCCCATCCAATGTCTGTGTCTGTGTCTGTGTCTGTGTCTTATATATTAGGAAATTGTCATGTCCCGTGTCAGTGTCAGTGTCCGTGTCTAAAAATGTGTTCGTACTTTCTAGAAGAAGTCACATCCATACTATATAAGAAAGTACACAAAGGGGGTTGAATGCAATATTTTTTATTATTATTTAGAATTACAAAGCGGTCTCTATGTGTGTACACTATACTTTTGTATTTTTTTTAAATTTTTTATTGCATAAGGAGACTGATCTACACTATATGAGAAAATCTTTGGAGAGGGATGAATGTAATTTTCTTCATTATACTTTGGAATTACAAACCGGTCCCTTTTTTAGCGGGTAAAATATATCTTACTTTGAATACTAACTATAAATTAGTCATCAACATACACAAAATGATAATTCAAACTCATACGAAAAACTTATCTAACCCCTCTGTTGTAGCAAATAAGAACAGATGTCTGCCAACTCATTATATCATCATATATTGATTCAATTGTATAACATTTGCATAACACGTATCTCGCCGCTCGTAATTTATTACAACAAGTGTTTCTTATATTTTTATTTTAGAGTGTGTGTATCACGAGTCGTGTTTTCTTACCCGGATGCTATTCGAATCACTGCTGACTACCGGCTGACGGGCAATTGACCGCCGTGCTGCCGGCCTGCTTTCCTGGTCGTGGCCGACACATCGCATACTGAGAGCAAGAGGAAGGGTGATCGTATTATAGGGCAACCGGAATGTGATACTATAATATATAACGACCATTTCCATCTCTCCCTTTCCCTACATGCAACTCACCCAAAACTTCACCCAAAACTGGGGATCTTATTCGTATCTTCATGAACAAACAAAGCCTTCCCCACACTGCGGAGTTGTTGGAGACTGGCAGTGAGGCCGAAGTTGAAGGAAGGAAATAGCACCTGATGATGTGAGGCCAATAACTACATCTATTCACAATGGTATATATCTGACGAAGTGTGCGTTGGAGTAGCAGGTAGAAATAATCAATGTTGAGCTGGTGACAAGGACCAGGATGGGACGACCATGGAGACGGGTATGTATCGTACTGGAGGTGGAGACTGAAACACATGAGACTTATTACTTAGAATTTATTTGCAATGACTATGACGTGCAAGAGGGGAGGACTCACATTTTGACGCGGTCTCCTGGGTAGTTTTCAGCACGGGACCCGGCTGGCAGAGGGGTTTGAGTGGGTGGAAGTAGTTTTGCACGGTGAGGTGGCAAGGGGTAGGTGAGGGCTGATTTGATAGGTTTGTGGAGAAGATTAAGACAAAAATATATAGAAAAGTTTATTTTGCACGTAATTTTTGATCTGTAATGAATTTCTTGACAAGATAAAAACTGTTAAATTTTTAGAAAATGTAATCCAACAAGATCAATATTAATATATTTTTGAAAATAATAATATACATTGATATTAGGAATGAGCGTATTCAAACAAAATGGGTGCATGAGTGATTATATTAGTGAGGAGGAAAGTAGTTGGCGCATTCGGTGCCGTAGTGGGTGAATACATTAAAAAGTAGGCGCATTCAGGACAATAGAGAGCGCATTCTGTTAAAAGTATGCGCATTGAGAATAATAGTGGGCCAATTCAAGCAAAACTGGGCGTGTTGAGGGATATAGTGGGCGCATTCATGTAAAAGTAGACGTATTCTGGATAATAGTGGGTGCATTCAAGTAAAAGTGGGCGCATTCAAGTAAAAGTGGACGCATTTAAGTAATAGTGGGTGCATTCATTGAGTAGGGAAGTAGTGAGCGTATTCAAGCAAAAGTATGCACATTTAAACAGTACAGTGGGCGTATTCAAGCAAAATTGGGTGCATTGAGGGCTATAGTGAGTGTATTCATACAAAAGTGGGCGCATTCTGGATAATAGTAGGCGCATTCAAGCAAATGTGGGCGCATTCAAGAAAAAATGGGTGTATTTAAGTAATAGTGGGCGCATTCAAGAAAAAGTGGGCGCATTCAAACAATAGTGGGCGCATTTAAGCAATAGTGGGTGCATTTTGGACATTAGTGGGCGTATTCAGGCAAAATTGGGCGTATTGAGGAGCGTCTGAGGAGGGAAGTAGTGAGCGCATTCAAGAAAAAGTATGTGCAATTAAACTATACATGCACTGGGCGCATTCAAGTAAAATTGGGCGCATTGAGGGCTATAGGAGGCGCATTCATGTAAAAGTGGGTGCATTCTGGATAATAATGGGTGCATTCAAGTAAAAGTGGGCGCATTCAAGTAAAAGTGGGTGCATTTAAGCAATAATGGGCACATTCAAGTAAAAATAGGCGCATTCAAGTAATAATAGGTGCATTCAAGAAATAGTAGGCGCATTTTAGATAATAGTGGGCTCATTCGAGTAAAAATCATTATTTATTCTTTTTTTACTTCCTTCTTTTCTTATTTTATTCCCTAAATATTTTCCTCTTCTTTTTTTTAAATATGTCTGGAATGTACTTTTTATAAGGATTGTAATGCATTTTATTTCATTAAAAAATTCATTCTGATTTAAAAGTTACAAGCAAAATAGTAAAAAAAATAAAAAATTTGGCACATTGGCAGGTGGGAGCAGGTGGCCGGGGTTTCCAGGAGTTGGCATGTGGCATGTAGGCGCAAGTGGCTGACAGACGCGTCAAAATGCGCATCCTGGCGTGTACGCATGAGGAAAATTTAGCTCTATTTATAATCGGAGATTTGATTCGACACTATTGACAAAAGGGTGGATGTTTCCAAGTTTTGCACTTTTGTAATATACTCCTACAGGGACATGTCAAGATGACCATAGCTTCTACCAACATAGTTAGATCCGTTCGTCATCCATGTTACCGGCTTCGAAATAGACATTAATTTATGTTTCTTCTATGAATGAAAATCCCATCTTCAATCTTGTCGATGGTAACTTTAGAGGAACCCCTTTAGGTGAAACCATGGTTAGCTTGAAGGGCGCCAGTTGTCGTCACATGAAGAAGCCATCTTAATGGCCGCACAAGAAAAGCATGTTGTATGGCCTAGTCCATAAACGGATGTGGAGACTCTAGATGGTAGATAGTCTCATTGGTATAAGATGTGACCGGTCTATTTATATTCGTTTATCTATCTTTTTTTTACTAATTAGAGGGAGTGAGAGACTTTACTTACACGAGAAGTCTCGCGATCGACCCCTGGTCATTATAAGATGAATAGATATTAGGAAAAAAAATTATTTTGAAATAGAAAAAAGATTGGTCAGAAGGGGTTGAAGTTGGATTATTATCGTAGTAGTAGATATCATGTGAAAGGGAGGGAGAGAGAGAGGGAGAGGGAGTGGAGAAAGGAGAGTGGTAAAGATAGGCAACAAGAGAGAGAAAAAAACACAAACTATTATGTTAATATCTTTCAAACTATAGGGAATTTTAAGATGAAATAAAAACCGTTGCGTTTCTCATGAAAAATATTTTTAAACTAGTCCAATCTCAATACATTTCTATATTAAAATATAATGACACTACTTTCGTCTCATTTCTCATAATTTTACTAATATATTTTAATTTATAAAAAAATTGACGAAATAAAAACACTTTTATTTCTTATAAAAATATTTTAAAACAAAACAAATATCAACATATTTCTAATTAAAAATAAGTTATTTCATGGTATTTTTGTTAATATCATTCAATTTGTAATCAATTTTTTGACAAAAAAACTATAAATTTCTTTAAAAATACTTGTTAAACAAAATGAATGTCGAAAGGAGTAGTCGTAGGAGAGAGAAAAAACAACAATTTATTGTTGTTATTTCATACTGAAATTAATTTTTTTATGAAATAAAAATTGTTGTGTTGCTATAAAAATACATTAAAATATGGAATAGTTTATGTTACGATGTTACGCCATATGTTATAACATGTTATAATATGGATAATATAATAACAGAAATAATATGGATAACATAATAATATAATAACATGTTGTAATATGGATAACATAATAACATAAATATTTTAAAGAATGGCTAACATAATAACATAAAATAATATGGCTAACATATTTTAAAGTATGACTAACATAATAACATGAAATAATATGAATAACATAATAACATAAATATTTTAAAGTATGGATAACATAAAAATATAAAATAATATGGCGAACATATTTTAAAGTATGGCTAACATAATAATATGAAGTAATATGGATAATATAATAACATAAATATTTTAAAGTATGTCTAAAATAATAACATGAAATAATATGGATAACATAATAACATAAATATTTTAAAGTATGGATAATATAATAACATAAAATAATATTGTATGTACCAATAACATTAAAAATGGATACCATAATAACATAAATAATATGGAAAACATAATAACATAAATATTTTAAAAGTATGGTTAGCATAATAACATAAAATAATATTGAATGTAATACTAACATATATTTTAAAATAATATGGATAACATAATAAAATAAATATTTTAAAGTATGGATAACATAATAAATATGGTTAGCATATTAATATAAAATAATATTGCATGTAATAATAACATATATTTTAAAATAAAACAGATAACATAATAAAATAAATATTTTAAAGTATGGATAACATAATAGCATTAATATTTTAAAGTATGGTTAACATAATAATATAAAATAATATCACATGTAATAATAACATATAATTTAAAATAATATGGATGGCATAATAACATAAATATTTTAAAGTATGGATAACATAATAACATAAATATTTTAAGGTATGGATAACATACTAATATAAATATTTTAAGGTATGGATAGCATACTAACATAAAATAATATGGATAACATAATAACATAAATATTTTAAAGTATGAATAACATACTAACATAAAATTCATTACGGTTTGAAAGCTATAAACAAAATAATTTTCTCTCTCCTATTTTTTTATTTTTCTTAATCACATTATCTAATCATTTTTTGGCTTTACATTTTATTTTTCAAAATGTATCAAACCTGGTCTTGTTATAATGTATTTTTATGAGGAGTCCGTCTGGGTTTATTTCGTTAAAAAATGTATTACCGTTTAAAAGTTATTCACAAAAAAAGATTATGTTTTTTCTCTCCTGCAATCATTTTCTCTCTCTCTCCTCCCCTCTCTCCACTCCCCCACCCTCTCTTTCTCTTTCCCTCTCTCCCTTACATTGCTTTACAGCAGCACTTGCAACAACACCAGTCTGTCAGCCCGTTCCTGGCAGTGTGCAGCGGGTGGAGATTGTGTGCAGCAGGTCAACATGTAGCAAAAAGACAAATGTTCGTCTGGGATAGGGTCTGGGATAGTGTCTATATAGAAAATCTCTTTCCTCTATAGTACAGACGCCATTCGAATTACTGCTGACAACCGGTTGACCGTCAATTGACCGATTTCCATCTCTCCCTTTCCCTACATGCAACTCACCCAAAAGAGAGGATCTTATTTGTATCTTCAAGAACAAAGTCTTTCCCCGCCACACTGCAGAGTTGTTACAAGCTGGCAGTGAGCCTGAAGTGGAAGGAAGGAAATAGCACATGATGATAACTACGTCTATTCACAGTCGTATATATCTGACGAAGTGTTCGTTCGAGTAGCGAGTGGAAATAATCAATGGTGAGCTTGTGATAAGGACGAAGATGGGACGAAACGTCCATCAAGATGGGTATGTATAGTACTGGAGGTGGAGATAGAAAAACATGACACAGTTATTACTTTGAATTTATGATTTGAGATATGATTCGACATTGTTGACAAAAGGGGAGTTTTTTTGTACTTTTTTACTTAGAAAATTATAGTATCTAAGTTTTACACTTTTGTGATATAATCCTGATTTACAGTGACATATCATGATGACCATTACTTCTACCAACATAGTTAAATCTGTTCGTTATGCACGTTAACACTTGTGTTTCTTTTATATGAATGAAAATCCCATCTTCAATCTTGAGCTGGTAATTTTAGAGGAACCCCTTTAGGTGAAACCATGGGTAACCTAAAGGCGTCAGTTGTCGTCACATGAAGAAGCCATCTTAGTGGTGGTACTAGAAAAGCATGTTGTATGGCCTAGTCCATAAACGGTTGTTGAGGCTCTAGATGATAGATAGTTTCCTTGGTATACGATGTGGCGGTCTATTTATATTCTTTTATCTCTCTTTATTTACTAATTAGAGGAAGTGAGAAACTTTAATTGTTTGTATCCAGTGAAAAAAGGGGATATTTTGAATTAGTTCTAGTGAGGAGAGTTTGTTGGTTAAAATTCTTTGGTGTATTAACGAGAGGTCTCAGGCGTTCACTGGATGAATATATGATAGGAAAAAGAATCATTTGAAGAGAAGAAAAAAATAGATAGTTTCATTGGTATATGATATGGCCGGTCCATTTATATTCTTTTATCTCTTTTTATTTACTATTTAGAAGAAGTGAGAGACTTTAATTATTTGTATCGAGTGAAAAAAAGGGGACATTTTGAATTAGTTCTAGTTAGGACAGTTGGTTGGTTAAAATTCTTTGGTGTATTAACGAGAGGTCTGAGGCGTTAACTGGATGAATAGATGTTAGGAAAAAATCATTTGAAGAGAAGAAAAAAAATAGATAGTTTTCTTGGTATACGATGTGGCCGGTCCATTTATATTCTTTTATCTCTCTTTATTTACTAATTAGAGGAAGTGAGACACTTTAATTGTTCGTATCCAATGAAAAAAGGGACATTTTGAATTAGTTCTAGTGAGGACAGTTGGTTGGTTAAAATTCATTGGTGTATTAACGAGAGGTCTCAGGCGTTCATTGGATGAATAGATGTTAGGAAAAAGAATCATTTGAAAAGAAGAAAAAATAGATAGTTTCCTTGGTATACGGTGTGGCCAGTCCATTTATATTCTTTTATCTCTCTTTATTTACTAATTAGAGGAAGTGAGAGACTTTTAAAAAAAATAGGAAGTGAGAGACTTTAATTGTTTGTATCTGGTGAAAAAAGGGACATTTTGAATTAGTGCTAGTGAGGACAGTTGGTTGGTTAAAATTCATTGGTGTATTAATGAGAGGTCTCAGGCGTTTACTAGATGAATATATGTTAGGAAAAAGAATCATTTGAAGAGAAGAAAAAAATATATATTTTCATTGGTATACGATGTAGACGGTCCATTTATATTCTTTTATCTCTCTTTATTTACTAATTAGAGGAAGTAAGAGACTTTAATTGTTCGAATCCAGTGAAAAATGGGACATTTTGAATTAGTTCTAGTGAGGACAGTTGGTTGGTTGAAATTGTTTGGTGTATTAACGAAAGGTCTAAGCGTTCACTGGATGAATAGATGTTAGGAAAAAGAATCATTTGAAGATAAGAAAAAAATAGATAGTTTCCTTGGTATACGATGTGGCCGGTCCATTTATATTCTTTCATCTCTCTTTATTTACTAATTAATGGAAGTGAGAGACTTTAATTGTTCGTATCCATTGAAAAAAGGGGACATTTTGAATTAGTTCTAGTGAAGACAGTTGCTTGGTTAAAATTCTATGGTGTATTAACAAGATGTCTCAAATGTTCACTGGATGAATAGATGTTAGGAAAAAGAATCATTTGAAGAGAAGAAAAAAATTGATAGTTTCCTTGGTATACGATGTGGCCAGTCCATTTATATTCTTTTATCTCTCTTTATTTACTAATTAGAGGAAGTGAGAAACTTTAGTTGTTCGTATCCAGTGAAAAAAAAGGGGACATCTTGAATTAGTTCTAGTGAGGACAGTTGGTTGGTTAAAATTATTTAGTGTATTAACGAGAGGTCTCAGACGTTCACTGGATGAATAGATGTTAGGAAAAAGAATCATTTGAAGAGAAGAAAAAAATAGATAGTTTCCTTGATATACAATGTGGCCGGTCCATTTATATTCTTTTATCTCTCTTTATGTACTAATTAGAGGAAGTGAGAGACTTTAATTGTTTGTATCCATGGGGTAAAAAGGGGACATTTGGAATTAGTTCTAGTGAGGACAATTGGTTGGTTAAAATTCTTTGGTGTATTAATGAGAGGTCTCAGGCGTTCACTGGATGAATAGATGTTAGGAAAAAGAATCATTTGAAGAGAAGAAAAAAATAGATAGTTTCCTTAGTATACGATGTGGCCGGTCTATTTATATTTTTTTGTCTCTCTTTATTTACTAATTAGAAGAAGTGAGAGACTTTAATTATTCGTATCCAATGAAAAAAAGGGACATTTTGAATTAGTTCTAGTGAGGACAGGATGAATAGATGTTAGGAAAAAGAATCATTTGAAAAGAAGAAGAAAAATAGATAGTTTCCTTGGTATACGATGTGGCCGGTCCATTTATATTCTTTTATTTGTCTTTATTTACTAATTAGAGGAAGTGAAAGACTTTAATTGTGCGTATACGATGTGGTCGGTCCATTTATATTCTTTTATCTCTCTTTATGTACTAATTAGAGGAAGTGAGAGACTTTAATTGTTTGTATCCAGTGAAAAAAGGGGACATTTTGAATTAGTTCTGGTGAGGACAATTGGTTGGTTAAAATTCTTTGGTGTATTAACGAGAGGTCTCAGGCCTGGATGAATAGATGTTAGGAAAAAGAATCATTTGAAGAGAAGAAAAAAAATAGATAGTTTTCTTGGTATACAATATGGCCGGTCCATTTATATTCTTTTATCTCTCTTTATTTACTAATTAGTGGATGTGAGAGACTTTAATTGTTCGTATCCAGTGAAAAAGGGGACATTTTGAATTAGTTCTAGTGAGGACAATTGGTTGGTTAAAATTCTTTTATGTATTTACGAGAAGTCTCAGGTGTTCACTGGATGAATAGATGTTAGGAAAAAGAATCATTTGAAGAGAAGAAAAAAAATAGATAATTTCCTTGGTATACGATGTGGTCGGTCCATTTATATTCTTTTATTTCTCTTTATTTCCTAATTATAGAATGTGAGAGACTTTAATTGTTCGTATCCGGTGAAAAAAAGGGGGACATTTTGAATTAGTTCTAGTGAGGACAGTTGGTTGGCTGAAATTCTTTGATGTATTAACGAGAGGTTTGGGGCGTTGACTGGATGAATATATGTTTGAAAAGGAATCATTTGAAGAGAAGAAAAAAATAGATAGTTTCCTCTATATACGATGTGGCTGGTCCATTTATATTCTTTTATCTTTCTTTATTTACTAATTAATGGAAGTGAGAGACTTTAATTGTTCGTATCCAGTGAAAAAAAAGGGGACATTTTGAATTAGTTATAGTGAGGACAGTTGGTTGGTTAAAAAAAATTTATGTATTAACGAGAGGTATCAGATGTTCACTGGATGAATAGATGTTAGGAAAAAGAATCATTTAAATAGAAGAAGAAAAATAGATAGTTTTCTTAGTATACGATGTAGCCGGTCCATTTATATTCTTTTATCTCTCTTTATTTACTAATTAGAGGAATTGAGAGACTTTAATTGTTTGTATCTAGTGAAAAGAAGGTGACATTTTGAATTAGTTCTAGTAAAAAAATTAAAATTCTTTGGTGTATTAACGAGAGCCCTGAAGCGTTCACATGAATAGATGTTAGGAAAAAAATTTATTTGAAGAGAAGAAAAAAAATAGGCAGTGATACGCGTAACCGGCTTTGCACCCCAAACCAACGCCTCGCAAAGGCCCAACTTCAACGGTCCGTAAGCTACGATCCTACTGGCCTCTGCGACGGTACGCAACAGATTCGTAGAATTGCCGCACAATTCTGAGGACCCAATAGTATCCTCGAGCTTGTCATCCCACTACGGGTGCAAACCATCCTCCTCCCTCAGGTCTTCCCCTCTCCCATCGCAGCTCCCCCGTCACCTGCGCCAGCAGTTTTTACATGTCCCCCATAAAAGTAGAGGTTTTTTGCCCAGACGATGCTGTGAGGAAGTTCTGTCTCCGTCGTCACACTCACCATCCTGCTCTACTTCATCGTCTCCTACCTCTGTTGTGCCCATCAATCCGTTACTACAGCCACATTAGGATCTGCATCATCACGGTACCTTCCGCACACGACGGCAGTAATCGAGAGAGCTACTTCTGGTCCCTAGGTCTCCAGTGATGTTCTTCTCGCTAGACTTTTCCTTTGATTCATGACTGGACGAACAGGGGAAGAAAGTGGTTTGCTTGAGCCCCCTGCATTGATCTGTCCATTATACCGTCAGCTACGACCACAGCGACACCTCTGTGATGTCTAGTAGCTTGCGGTATCGTTGTCCTCCCTGGCCTTCATCTTCGCATATCCCGTGCCTGATTATTCGTTCGGAAACCACCCACTCCGACAGCACGTATAGGTCATACCTCCTTGCTTCCATTTGCTGGCTTCGTCACCTTTGTAATTTTATTGGAAAAAAAATCAATTTAGCACACTTTTGCAAAAAATATTTACCAACATAGCACACTTTGTAAAATATTTCCCAAAGTAGCACACTTTGGTCTGAAAACGCCACTTTTTGTGACATTTTTATATGCGCGATTTGAAAAGCGCGACAACAACTGGCGTGTCTACTATTAAATAAAAAAATTTGAAAAAAAAATAAAAAAAATGGAAAACGCCACATGAAATGGCGCTTTCCATTTGCACTCAATATTGAGTGCAAATGGAAAGCGCCACTTCATGTGGCGTTTTCCATTTTTTTTATTTTTTTTTCAAATTTTTTTTATTTAATAGTAGACACGTCAGTTGTTGTGGCACTTTTCAAATCGCGCATATAAAAACGTCACAAAAAGTGGCGCTTTTCAAATCGCGCACATAAAAACGCCACACAAAGTGGCGTTTTCAGACCAAAGTGTGCTACTTTGGGAAATATTTTACAAAGTGTGCTATATTGGTAAATATTTTTACAAAAGTGTGCTAAATTGGTTTTTTTTTCAATTTTATTTCAGTTGTTGTCGGCAACATCCGCTGCGTAAGCTTGTGAGGATTAGCATAGCTTAGATCTCAACATCCTTCACCATGTTCTAGGGGAATCACAAAGTACCTCTCCGTACTGATCTTAGGCATCCGAGTTGTGACTGAAAAGCTCTAGTTGTATGATTGGTCGTGTGCAAATTAATTGCTCGACAAAATGTGTGACTTGGTGTGGCTTACAAAAAGTAATGTATAGCATAACTTCATTACTGGTTATATGATTGCCGGTGATGCACCTTAATTTGCAGATCGGTACTATAATAATATTATAGTATTAAACTACATTAATTCAGCAAACTGTAGTGTACGTATTATATTATTAAATTGTATGTGTATTTGTGTACATGTTTATTTTTAATTATACATAAAGTTAGTTTAACGTGGGTAGTATTGGGTCCCCATGACCCATTGGGGCGGGTATGGAAACTTACTTGAAAATGTTTTATCAAATGGGGCAGGTATGGGTTAAGCCAAAGTGAAACGGGTAAAGCGGATATGGGTATGGGTCGTCCATACCCGCCCCATTGCCATCCCTAGCTCCTTGTACGGCGCATCGGGCCATCGAAGTCCACCATCGCGTACGCACTGCCTGTGCCTTGGCCATCCTTGGGTATCAGGTTTCGGGCGTTGCAGATCTCCACTGTCAGCTTCTGACATTTCCCACTGGCGTCGCCGGTGTCGCCTTCACCCATTGGGCCGGTGAGATGGAAGAAGGATTAGATAGGTAGGCGAGCTGAAACGGGTGTGGTGGAAGAAGGATGATGCAGATCTTCAGTGCGGCTGCTGCAGGCGGTTGGGACGACTTGGATATCATACGCGAGGTGTTGCTGATGGTGAGCCTCCCATCCATGGATACCATCCTAGCTAGTTTTAGGTTGACCAACAACTCCTCCATGAGTACTTGTTCCTCGCTAGCTTGCTATGGAGACGGTTGGTCAAAAGTGAGCGAGTAGTTAGCCGCCGATGAGAAGGGAGTCATCGTTGACGGAAGAGGTTTTGGAGGGGGGTGGTGTTCCAGCGACTCAATTGCTTGGTCTTGGAAGCCAAAAAGGGAAGTTGTGTCAGGATTATATAGACAAATACTGACGGATATTGTTGATGATGCACAAATATAACTTTCTTCTTTTTTCCAAAACTTGGAATTTTTTATTAGTAATAAATTATTAAAGCAGTGGATCTTTTTAATCTACTTCTTGTAGAAAAATGGAGAAGCAAGAAAGAAGCTTCCTCCTACCATCGTACTACATTCTTCTTCTTCTGATCCAATTCATATATATATATAATTTTTAAATGAAATTATTAACAAGCCATCCATCCACTGGATTCAATGATGGACAAATGACCAAGAAGCCAATGGATCGATTCGGCCCTTAACTAGTCCCCATCCATGTCTTGTGCACATGTGTACGGTCTTGCTGGACCATGTGTACATCTTGTACACATGTGTGTACAATCTTGTGACATGTTGTGTACATTTTTGTGATACATGTGTACAGTTTTGTAGGACCATGTGTACAGACTTATACACATATGTCAATCTTGTAGGATCATGTGTATAGTCTTATAGGACTATGTGTACAGTCTTATACACATGTATAGTCTTGTAGGACCATGTGTACAGTCTTATAGGACCATATGTACAAGTGTACAGTCTTATACAACCATGTGTACAGTCTTGTAATACCATGTGTACTGTCTTGTATGCATATGTACATTCCTGTGACACATGTGTACAGTCTTGTAATACCATGTATACAGTCTTGTATGCATGTATACAGTCTTGTGACACGTGTATAGTTTTGTAATACGATGTGAACTGTCTTGTACACATTTGTATAGTCTTGTAGGACCATGTGTAAAGTCTTGTAGGATCATGTGTGTAGTCTTGTAGGACCATGTGTACAGTCTTATAGTACCATGTGTACAGTTTTGTACGTATGTGTACAGTCTTATTCAACCATGTGTACAGTCTTGTAATACCATGAGTACTGTCTTATACACATGTGTACAATATTATAAGATCATGTGTACAGTCTTGTATGACAATGTATACTGTCTTGTAGGACCATGTGTACACTCTTGTAATACCATGTGTACTGTCTTGTACACATGTGCACAGTCTTATAGGACCATGTTTACAATCTTATAGGACCATGTGTATAGTCTTGTAGGACCATGTGTACAGTCTTGTAATACCATATATACTGTCTTGTACACATGTGTATAGTCTTATAGGACATGTGTACAGTCTTGTACACATGTGTATGGTCTTGTAGGACCATGTGTACAGTCTTGTATACATGTGTACAGTCTTATACGACCATGTGTACAGTCATGTAATGCCATGTGTACAGTCTTGTACGCATGTGTACATTCTTATGACACATGTGTACAGTCTTGTAATACCATGTGTACAGTCTTGTATGCATGTGTATAGTCTTTTCATACCATGTGTATTGTCGTATACACATTTGTATAGTCTTGTAGGACCATGTGTACAATCTTGGAGGACCATATGTACAGTCTTGTAGGACCATGTTAACTGTCTTGTAATACCATGTGTACTATCTTGTACATATGTGAATAGTCCTGTAGGACATGTGTACAGTCTTGTACATATGTGTACACTCTTTTAGGACCATGTGTACAGTCTTGTAGGTCGACCATGTGTACAAACTTGTACACATGTGTACAGTCTTATATGACCAAGTGTATAGTCTTGTAATGCCTTGTCTACAGTCATGTACGCATGTGTACATTCCTGTGACACATGTGTACAGTCTTGTAATACCATGTGTACAGTCTTGTACGCATGTGTAAAGTCTTGTGACACATGTGTACAGTCTTGTAATACCATGTGTATTGTCTTGTACACATGTGTACAGTCTTCTAGGACCATGTGTACAGTCTTGTAGGACCATGCGTACAGTCTTGTAGGTCGATCTGTATAGTCTTGTAATATCATGTATACTGTCTTGTACACATGTGTACAATCTTGTAGGACATATGTACAGTCTTGTAGGACCATGTGTACAAACTTGTAGGACCATGTGTATAGTCTTGTACACATGTGTACAGTCTTATACGACCACGTGTACAGTCTTGTAATACCATGTGTATAGTCTTGTGACACATGTCTACAGTCTTTAAATACAATGTGTACTGTCTTGTACAAATGTGTATATTATTATAGGACCATGTGTACAGTCTTGTAGGACTATGTGTATTGTCTTGTAAGACTATGTGTACAATCTTGTAATACCATGTATACTGTCTTAAACATATGTGTACAGTCTTGTAGGACATGTGTACAGTGTTGTATAAATATGTACAGTCTTGTACACATGTGTACAGTCTTATACGACCATGTGTACAATCTTACAATACCATGTGTACATTCTTGTACACATGTGTACATTTTTGTGACACATGTGTATAGTCTTGTAATACCATGTATACAGTCTTGTATGCATTTGCATAGTCTTATGACACATGTGTACAGTCTTGTAACACCATATGTTCCGTCTTGTACACATTTGTACACTCTTGTAGGACCATGTGTACAGTCTTGTAGGACCATGTATACAGTCTTATAATACCATATATACAGTCTTGTAGGACCATGTGTGCAGTCTTATATGACCATGTGTACAGTCTTGTAATATCATGTGTACAGTCTTGTACGCATGTGTACATTCTTATGACACATGTTTACAGTTTTGTAATACCATGTGTACAGTCTTGTATGCATGTCTACAGTCTTGTGACACATGTGTACAGTCTTGTCGTACCATGTGTACTTTCTTGTACACTTTTGTACAGTTTTGTAGGACTATGTGTACAATCTTTTAGGACCATGTGTACAGTCTTGTAAGACCATATGTACTATCTTGTAATACTATGTGTACTGTCTTGTAGGACATGTGTACAATCTTGTACATATGTGTACAGTCTTGTAGGATCATGTGTACAGTCTTGTAGGACCATGTGTACAGTCTTATACGGCCATGTGTATAGTCTTGTAATAGTTTGTGTACAACCCTGTACGCATGTGTACATTCTTGTGACACATGTGTACAGTCTTGTAATACCATGTGTACAATCTTGTATGCATGTGTACATTCTTGTGACACATGTGTACAGTCTTGTAATACCATGTGTATTGTCTTGTACACATGTGTACAGTCTTGTAGGACCATGTGTACAGTCTTGTAGGACCATGTGTACAGTCTTGTAGGACCATGTGTACATTCTTGTAATCACTGCTACAGAACACGTCTTTGGCGTTGGTTGTTTAACCCCTTTTAGTGACGGTTCCCAAGCGACGCCTATGTGGGCACCGATAAAGGTCAAACTCTTCGGCGTCGGTTTTACAACCGACGCCAAAAGACTTCGCGCCACTGAAAACACGCCAGCAGGGAAACTATAGGCGTCGGTTAGGTTTCGTAAGCCGACGCCAAAAGGATTCGCGCCACAAAAAGGATGGCATCTATGACACTTTCAGCGTCAGTTTACCAATCAAAACCGACGCCATATTCCCCAGACGCCACGGTTGTGCTTCCCTGCACGGCCATGTTTAGTACTATCGGCATCGGTTTTGTACGAATAACTGACGCCATTTTCCACCACGTTCGTGCTTTCCTGCACAGTCGGGTTATTTGTCACATTAGGCGGCGGTTTTATACAATAACCGACGTTGTAGGCCTTTGATGACGGTTTTCTATAAATAACTAACGCCTTCGTTTTAATTTTTTTTTCTTATCAATTTGCAGGCCTGCTGTGGCTGGTCAGCAGGATGAGAACCTGCAGTTTAGTTTTCTGAACTGCAGGTTTACGACATCCATTGATATCAGCCAACAAACAGGCCACAAACCTGCAAAATCAAAAAAAATATACTTTTCACACAAATAGATACATTGATACATTCAGACTTCAATTCTCACATTCACACATGTAGAAACATTCAAATACATCTATAAACATTCAGATTCATATAACAAAATACATCTATATTCGCCAAAGGTTATATAGATATATAGGCAGCAAGCCATGAAACAGCAAAAGAAGCCACAATGAAGAGAAGCATGATACAGATACAATACATAAAGTGCAGCACGTACAAGTGCTTCAGATTCATATAACAACATGACAGACTAACACATATATAGTGCATAACAATAGCAACGCCGAATTTACATACAACACTAGCTTAGTACAGATATAGTGGGACTAAGGTGACGATCCCACCTGCTAAAACAGGTTACCGACAACTACATGTTACGACTGGGAGGTGGTGATTCATCAACTGTATGCATTTGAAGGAGGATAAACATATTTCACTGCATATCCTGCATAGCTATGCCATGGCCGTCCTGCATAGCTTGTAGTCTTTGGCGAACGCATGCATATCCTCTTGGACCCATTGTGTGGTCGTAACATGTAGTTGTCGTTGAGCATCGCTGATAGCCTAGTTAGTTAGCACATTGATTTGGTTAGTAACAATAAAGGTTAATCTTGAATAGGTGAATACATAAAAACGTATATTAATTAAATTGGGAGTGACGCTTAATACCTTGAATTTATCTATTTTTCTTTGGGTAACAAACTCCTCCCAGTCTTTGGGGTCCAAGTAGTTCCATTGCTATGTGGCTTCCTTATTCCTATATTTATTTTTCAAAGAGAATACAAACAAAAATTATTAGTGTAGAGTTAGTGAAATACTGATCAATGTCTAGAATTGGAATCAATCAAGAACCTATTCTCAGCATCGCGTATGTAATCTTAGGTGAGATTGGTCCTATAGTTCCTTAGCACCCTCCCACAACGTTTAGAATTTGTATTAACTAGAAGATAATGAAACATCAAATCAGAAAATGATATTGATATTAAAAAAGCAAACATTTAGCTTCAATAAAAAAATATAAACATGCATGCCTCTAAAATTGTGATCTTTTATCAATTAACAATCCTTCATTGTGATCCCCGCACACATATTAGTCATCATTAGCTTCAATATTTTGTGGAGTTGGCAACCCAACTGAGAATGGACTGGAGTCATCATATTTATCATAGTACTCTTCTTCATCTATAGGATCTTCAATGAACTGTCTTTTACCATGAAGAACAACCGACCATTTATCATTTGCAGGATCATCGATATAGAATATTTGTTTCGCCTCTGATGCCAATATGAATGGTTCACCCTTCTCGCCAATCTTTTCAAAGTTCACTAAAGTGAAACCCAATTCATCCACTATAACTCCTTTGGTGTTATCAACCCAATTACATTTAAAGAGAGGAATTCTGAAATCTATGTAGTCAAATTCCCATATGTCTTCAATGACACAGTAATATGACATTTTAGCTTCACGTGGACTCTTATCCTTTGCACTTGCAAAATACATAGTCGACGCTTGAAGAGTGACCCCACTATTTTGGACGACACTCTTATCATCTTGGCACTTTGTGTAATATGTGAACCCATTAATTTCAAACCCTTCATAAAACATAACATTCGGTTTTGGTTTAAAGGCGAGGCATTTGATAGTTTCCGTAATATCATTTGGTGTTTGAGATAGTTGATTTAAGACTTTATCTTCAAACCACTTAGTAAAAGTCTTGTTATGCTCTCTAGCAAGCCACATTGAACTTGCTCGAGGATGTTGTCTCTTGATGAAATTGGTATGTTCCTCGATATAAACACTCACTTCGTCCATGTTGTGTAAAATATACAAGTGACCTTGTTCCAACTGCTCATGGTTGATTTTGAGTTTGAAATCTCTCCATGCCAGTGCCATTCTGTATAGCCTTGTACAATCCCGTTGCACATGACATGACTTTTGATTTCGTCACCAGTGCTGACTTTCAAGTTGTTACCGCAATGCCTACATGGACAGTACAACCTATCTCCAAGTTCTTTCCTATGTTCCTCGGCAAATCTAATAAACTGATCAAGACCAGATATAAACTCTGGGGTGCAGCGATTGCGAATGGACATCCATGATCTATCCATTCTATGATCAAAGAGAAAATAAGTATATATTAAGACAAGATTAGGGTCTACGGTTAACAAATACATGTGATGTCATTCTTATATATAATAAATGTGTACCACCTATCCCATCCTTGAACACCTAATCGAACTAGTAAGTATATAATGTGTATTGGGTTTTCGAGAAAATTTCGGCAGCGTTTCCCCATTTGTTCTCTAAGTATGTACTTAGAGAACAAACGGGGAAATGCTGCAGAAATTTTCTCGAAAACCCAATACACATTATACACTTACATCCTAAGTGAGATTAGGTGTTCAAAAACAGTCCCAAACCGGGGACTATTCAAGATTTACTCCTAATGAGTAAATCTTGGACGGGTTTCTAGGCCAACAAAATCATATCATTAAGAGCATGGTTTCATGTTAGGTCATCATAGGTCATAATAATCCACTAGAATGGCCATAAGAGTATTAGATCTTGATTCTAGAGTGTACAAGACATAATAGTGACTACTGATTTTGTGGGGTGATATCATTTCATAGGATTTATAAATTCAAATTTAACAAGTATACAAGTTGCATCATTTTAATACTCTAAAGGTGACTAGTGGGTCATAGCACATAAAAGATGGCATTACAAGGAATGTAAGCAAGCTAGATCAATTAACACTCATCTCAAGGAAACATTAGTTACTGAGGGGACCAGGAAAGAGTGCTTTTAATCAGGGTTTTGGGGGACGTTTACCTCTGTTTGAGCCCAGCCGGGCATCAGCAGGGAGAGAGGACGAGATGGAGGGTAGGCGAGTAGGCAGACAAGTAGGCGACAGGCAGGGAGACGGCGGGCAGCAGTAGATGATCAATTAATTCCTGAAATATAGTATAGAATATGCATTATACAGTAGTAGGCAATACATGATATGTACATTATACCGTTATATGTATTGCAAACTACAAAGTACATCTACATAGATAATACATTAGTTGAATGCATAACAATACAAGAAAAATTAAGGTATGAATGTAATGTATAGGTACAAGTATAATGTATCAGTAAATATTAGTGATTGAGTTCATAGTAGAGCATCAATGTATGTACAAATGATAAATATGTAATGTAGGTGCAGCAGTTCATACATAAAGATGTAAATGGGTGCAACAGTACATACATACAGATCTTATATGAAGTAGGAACGATTTTGATGCATGTACAACTCAATTAAAAATGAGAAGAGCAGGAAAAAGCAGGACGAGGGGTAGGGGCCAGGAAAAAGTGTCGGTTGATAGGAAAAAACCGACGTCCAAATTAGACAATCTTATTTGGCTGGAACAATTATCAGCGTCGGTTATCAAAGGATTGACCGACACCGAAAGCGGAACTTTTCACGGAAATATCCTTCTTGAATAGGCGTTGGTGATTATTGAAAAAACCGACGTTGTATGTGACGCAAATTTTTTTCGCTCAAAATTTGGATTTCGCGAGCAATTTTAGGCGTCGGTTTGTTATATCCAACCGATGTTGAATACAAAGCGGTACCCATGTCTGGCTGGTCTTCGAAGATAGACGTCGATTTCCCTAAATATCCGACGTAAACTAATATAGGCGTCGGATTATCTTAATAACCGACGCCCAGAAAAGCGACACTGAATGTTGTTTCTGTAGTAGTGAATACCATGTATATTGTCTTGTACACCTGTGTACAGTCTTGTAGGACATGTGTACAGTTTTGTAGGACCATGTGTACAGTCTTTTAGGACAATGTGTATAATCTTGTACACATATGTACAGTCCTATACGACCATGTGTATAGTCTTGTACACATGTGTACAGTCTTATACGACCATGTGTACAGTCTTGTAATATCATGTGTACAGTCTTGTGACATATATTCACAGTCTTGTAATACCATGTGTACTATCTTGTACATATGTATATAATATTATAGGACCATGTGCACAGTCTTGTAGGACTATGTGTACAATCTTGTAGGATCATGTGTACAGTCTTGTAATATCATGTATACTGTCTTAAACACATGTGTTCAGTCTTGTAGGACATGTGTACAGTCGTTTACACATATGTACAGTCTTGTAGGACCATGTGTATAGATTTGTAGGATCATGTGTACACATGTGTATAGTCTTATACGACCATGTGTACAGTCTTGTAATATCATGTTTACAGTCTTGTAGACATGTGTACATTGTTGTAGACATGTGTACATTCTTGTGTAATACTATGTGTAAAGTCTTATACACATGGGGGAAGTGTATATCATGTGTGGACAACAACCCTTACAAATTTTTTCTTACCACTGATGGAGGCCGATTGCTTGTATACAGTCAGTACCAACAACGATCAGTCTTTGGCTCAACTTTGTCATATACTAAAACAAGAACATACGTGTTCTGAATCGAGGAGATGTGTAATACATGTATTCCATCGTCACAGGTAGCGATATCCACATAAGCTAGCATTAGGTCACTGGATTTGAGCAAATATATATAGGAGAAAAAACCCAAATAGCACACTTTGCTAAAAAAAATTACCGAAATAACACCCTTCCCAACTTATTTCCCAAACTAGCACACTTTCAGACTAAAACGCCACACTAGTTGGCGTTTTACTGTCTCGAGAACTAAAAGCGCCACTTTATTTGGCGTTTTACATTTGTGGGGGGTGAAAACGGCGTTTACAGGGTTGAGGACAGGAACACGCCACATGGACTGGCGTTTTCAGCAAAAACGCCACAAAGGTTGGCGTTTTACTCCTCCTCCTCGCAACAGCCGGCGCGCCTAATCTCCTTCTCCATCATCCTTCTTCTCGTGGCGTGGGATCCAATGCGACTCCGGCAGCCGCGTCGCGCAACTGGACCTCTCCGACCTCAACCTCACTGGCACCCTCCCTTCGCTCTCGGGTCTTGACAGGCTCGTCAACCTTTCCCTCGCAGGGAATAACCTGGAAGGAGCCATCCAGCTGTCCAACATGCCTTCCCTCTAATTTGTAAACATATCCAACAATCAATTCAGTGGCGGCGTCGAGTGGGACTATGCCACCCTTCCATCGCTCCAGGTCCTCGACGTGTACAACAACAACTTCACGCCCACGCTCCCGCTCAGTTTGGCAGGATTGTCCGGGCTGCACCACCTAGACCTCGGCGGAAACTACTTCTTCGGCGAGATACCCAAGGTATACGGTAGCATGGCGTCATTGGAGTACATGTCCCTTGCAGGTAACGACCTGAGCGGGAGGATACCGGGTGAGTTGGGGAACCTGACGAAGCTTGAGCAGCTCTACTTGGGATACTACCAGGGCCGGCCCATTAGGGGGGGCAACCTGGGCGACGGCCAGGGGCCCGATAAAAAAGGGGGCCTATAATTTGTGACTTCCGCTATATATATATATATATATATATATATATATATATATATATATATATATATATATATATATATATATGCTTCGTTCCGCAGCAAAACAACCGGAAAAGACGCTTCGGCTTCCCGCTTCCGCTCTCAGCGCGTGACGCGTCTTCCCGTTCCCGGCGTTCCCGCTTGGCGCTTGCTCGTCTGGTCAAACCGTCAAAGTCGAACACGACTCCAGTCTCCACTCTCCAGGCACCGTCCGTCCGTCCCAGACTCCCAGCACTCCCCCCGACCCCGCCGGCACCGAGCCACCGACACCGACACGCGACACCGACGGACCGTCCGGACCCCGTCGCCCCGACACCAGCAACGACACCGTTTGCATCTACTGCGATTTTGTAAGGATCGTCTTCATCGGCTGATAACAATATACGAACAACAAATTTTCTTGCCTATCTATGGTTACTACAAATTCTATAAGGTTTGTTCTTTTTTATAACGATACCACCAGGCTGCATACTGAGTTTCGTTATCTATGATTATGCTTTATGGTCTGATGTAATATCATCCGTTAAAAAGTTATGTCAACGTACAGGCGACCACCGTGATTAAGCTTTTCCTTTGGTTTTATGTGTTCATGTCACAAGACTCACAACACCGTCGTCTACATGTCTTTCAAATTTCGAAGTAATATTGTATTTGTTGTTAGGAACATTCTCATCGGGAAGTAGTTTCGAGACCATGCCATTGTATATGTAAGTAATTAGGTGCTAAATTAACTTGTGATGGCAAAATAGTATTGTCAGCGGTACAAATACAATCCTTCAAGCCCTCCACAAACGACCGGAGAAGAGTACCAACAGTCGCCTAGCGGCCTAGGCCTAGGCAGTAGCCAGGAGGCACCTGTCTCCGTAGTTGATCTAGATTCTGGAGACTGGAGTCCTAGTTTCTTAACTCTTTCCGTTGCCCATAGCTTTAATCCTTCTCAGTAACGTGGTTGTATTGTTCCTTATGCGTATGCTTGTCCTATTTAATTTTTAATAGATGGCTATCCCCTTCAATTTTTTATGGATGCCCTTTCCATTGACAACGTTGTAACAAGCAACAAGGAACCAAATAAATATGTGTCGCAGGCCGTCTTTGTATCCAGTTACGAAATTCAACCAAATTGACAATTTAAACTTGGACAATTTGTCCTCCTTCACGGCGGTGTTATGCTTTTATGTATAGTTGCTCTTTAGTTTATAATGCCTTCTATTTATTTCAAGATTATGTGCTCACAGTTACAATGGGTTTGTTGGATTTGTTTATTTTGAAAATAAGTTCTACTTGATGTTTCTGACTCTTGATGTTACTTGTCTCCGAATAAACATTTGTCTACTGTCTTACTAGTCTATTTCAATCAACTAATTAGAAAAACGCAGGACCTATGTCTTATTTATTTATCATGAGTAGATTCAATCATACTATGTTAAAAAAATATATTATAATTTCAGTGTTAGATAGAACACTTTATATTCTTGGATTTTACATCACTAATCTTTGCTTCTTGTCATGTGTTTTCTTTTTTAAACAATGATGTTACAACAATACTACATGAGTTTTTAAAATGACACAATAAACTCATCACTAATCTTTTATTTTTGTTGTCTTCTATGTTTGCAGTGGGGTTTACTCAATATGCCTCTGAAAAAATATCTATCCGGAAGTGAGAAAAGAAGAAATAAGAAGGAAGATGAGCAATTTCTAGCTACTCAGAAAGGTGCACTTGATAAATTTATTTCCATTATTCCACAGACTTCTGAAGATGTTGATAACCCTGATCAATCTAATGAAAAAGTGAATGATGATGATCATATTACTATAGAAGTCGAAAATATAATTGGAAATGAAAATGTTGATGAGGTTGAGGATACTGACGTCACTGATTTAAATGTTGGCAAATGAGGATACTGACGTCACTGAGGTTGAGGATACTGACGTCACTGATTTAAATATAATTGGAAACTCGTGATAGGAAGTGGCTAGTTTACTCAAAACATGTTGATAAAATTTATTGTTTTTGTTGTAAGTTGTTCAAGTCTGAGAACAATAAAAGTACACTAGCTCATAATGGGTTCAAAGATTGGAAACATGTTAGTGAAAGACTCAAAGAGCATGAGAATAGCATCGAGCATCTCACTAATATGAGCACTTGGCATGAATTAAAAGCAAGATTTAGAAATGAGCAAACTATTGATAAAGAATTGCAGAAAGAAATTTCAAAGGAGAAAGAGCGCTGGAGACAAGTTTTATTAAGAATAGTATCTGTCATTAAGTGTCTAGCTAAATGTAATTTGGCTTTTCGAGGATCAAATGACAAACTTTTCCAAGATAGCAATGGAAACTTTTTGGGGATAATTGAAATGCTTACAGAATTTGATTTGGTAATGCAAGATCATGTCCGACGCATTCAGGATCATGAGATTCACCATCATTATCTTGGCCATTCAATTCAAAATGAGTTGATATCTCTTTTAGCCGACAATATTAAGAGTTCTATATTGGACATCATTAGAGGGGCTAAATATTTCTCCATAATTCTTGATTGTACTCCTAATATGAGCCACCAAGAACAAATGACTCTCATTGTACGATGTGTGAACATGTCTGGTCAGAAAATAAAAATAGAGGAGTTCTTTTTGGAGTTTCTGAAAGTTGATGATACAACTGGATTGGGGCTTTTTAATGAACTTATAAATGCTCTTGAGTCTCTTGATCTTAATGTGGAGGATGTGAGAGGTCAAGGTTATGACAACGGTTCTAATATGAAGGGAAAACACCAAGGTGTGCAAAAGCGGTTACTCGAGGTTAATCCCAGAGCGTTATATATGCCATGTGCTTGTCATAGTCTTAATCTCACTGTTAGTGATATGGCTCATTCTTGTGTTCTGGCTGTTTTTTTTTGGAATTATACAACGTATATATACATTATTTGCAAGTTCTCCAAAAAGGTGGAAGTGTTTGCTTGACAATATCTCAAGTTTGACTGTTAAATCACTGTCCAATACTCGTTGGGAGAGTCGTATTAAAAGTGTCAAAGCTATTAGATTTCAAGCTCCTCAAATTAGGTTGGCTCTATTGGAATTATCTAAGTCTCGTGATGATGCTAAGACACAAAGTGAAGCAAATAGTCTGGTTTACTCAATCGAGAGTTTTGAGTTTCTATTGGGTATTGTTATTTGGCATGATATTTTATATATTGTTAATACAATAAGTAAGAAGTTGCAATCCAAATCTATTTGCATTGATGCTACAGTTAAGTTATTGAAAGATATGGTGTCTTTTCTTGAGAAATACAGAGATGAAGGATTTGCTTCTAGTATTGCTGTTGCTACTGAGATTGCCTCTGAGATGAATGTTGAGACAACTTTTCAAGTTAAGCGTCGCATTGTTAGGAAAAGAAAATTTGACGAGAATGATGATGATGATATTATTCAATCAGAGAAAGAGTCTTTTCGAGTGAATTACTTTCTAGTGGTTGTGGATATGGCAATCTCTTCTTTGAAGGAGAGATTTGAACAAGTGAAGATATTTGAAGATACTTTTGGATTCTTATATAACTCAAAAATTTTAAAATCATTGGATGAAGCTACCCTAAAGGCATGTTGCACTAAGTTTCATGCTACTTTTTCTCATGAAAGTTCATCAGATATAAACTTGGATGACTTTTTTTCTGAGTTGAAAGTATTGCAGGCGAGTTTGCCAGAAGAGCAAAAGTCAGCTATAAAAGTTCTTGAATTTGTGAAAGATGCAGATTGTTTCCCTCACATTTCAATTGCTTATCGTATTATGTTGACAATGCCAGTGACAGTAGCATCTGCAGAAAGGAGTTTTTCCAAGCTAAAGTTGCTAAAAAACTACCTTAGATCATCAATGTCTCAAGAAAGATTGAACGGTTTGGCAATATTATGCATTGAGAAGGATATGTTGGGAAATATTGATGTTGACACTGTTATTCAAGATTTTGCATCTAGAAAGGCGTGAAGAAGTCGTTATATATGATGAGTGAAACTTGATAAGGAAATATCTATATTTAATTTTTACGTTCTTTTTAGTTTGATTTGTAAGAACATGTGCTATTTTTTTATATGACAATTATGACTAAACTTGTGTTTACTTAAATTTGTTAAATAAGAGTATATAGAGGGCCCATTTTCTTATCTTCGCCCCGGGGCCTCTAAATTGTTTGCAACGGCCCTGGATACTACAACAAGTTCGACGGCGGAATCCCGGCCGAAGTTTGGGAATCTGGGGTCATTAACGCACCTCGACGTCTCCAGCTGCGAGCTAAAACGCCAAATTAAGTGGCGTTTTCTTAAAAACGCCAACCTTTGTTGCTGCGAGGAGGAGGAGTAAAACGTCAACCTTTGTAGCTTTTTTTCTGAAAACGCCAATCCATGTGGCTTGTTCCTGTATAAACGCCACTTTATGTGGCGGTTAGCCTGAAAAACGCCAAATTAAGTGGCGCTTTTGGTTCCCGAAACAGTAAAACGCCAACTAGTGTGGCATTTTAGTCTAAAAGTGTGCTAGTTTGGGAAATAAGTTGGGAATGGTGCTATTTCGGTAATTTTTTTTAGCAAAAGTGTGCTATTTGGGTTTTTTTTCCATATATATATATATGCTTGCCCATTTGTCCTGACTTGAATGAGGAGATGAAACAACTGGATTCGATCATATGGCTAAGAAGTCAAACCGCACTCAACACCCGTTCCCACCGAGAAAAAGCCAGCTTCGACTGTTTAAACCTACGAGCGTCAGGATTTCCATCACCAAAACGAGGAAGAAGAAGCATTCGAGGATCGATCCATCGGAAGTCCGTTAAAATTTTTGGCCATCTGACTCCTGAGCAACCAACCAACCGGCCATCATGTATCGCTGCCCCGACTACAACGGCACCTCATTCTACGCACCACCGTGGCGACCCGCCGGCGACAAGGGGCTATGTATCCGCTCCTTCCAGCTACGCCTCGCTGTACCAACAACCCCATCATCTAACGACCCACTCCTCCTCCCAGTGACCATCACGCTGGTGTACTTCCCAGGCGGTGTCGCGCAGGCACTGGAGGTCAACGGGTGCAAGGCGCGACTTGGCGTGCCCGCGTTCCTATCCCTGTACGTGAGATGATGGAAACGTGGTGATCATGGGCTTGTGTGCTTCACCAGAAACGGCAATCCAATTAGCCTGCTGGTTACGTCGCCCGCCACTGTAATTCTCAATAATCATCACATATGATCGCATCCCATCCATCCCACCACACCCGCGGCCTTTGTTTCCCCTTGCTGGTTGGTTTATTTAGGAAACTTATTTGGAAAAGACCTTTGCGACTGCACGGACTCAGACAGAATAGAATTATTTCACAGCTTGGTTTGGCTTTAATTGTCACGACAATAATGAATTAATCGTGACGCCGTCTCTTACTCGTAGCCCACCTGACCTGCCAGTCTTGTTCCGTCACAAACCACCGGGCACCGACCTGACGAGTGAACATGGACGACGACTACGAGCTGCTCGTACAGACCAACCCATTGGCCATCGTCGCCTTCCCTGACCGTTCAAACCAATAAGCTTGGAGATCTTCTTCGGATCGCATCTCCCAGTAATAACTGCTACCTCTGGATAGCTATCAAGCTACACGACGTCTCTCCTCCTCCTTCTCCACTCCATCGCACCACCATTATTACTCGTGCTCGACCTCCCTCACCCCCGGGCTGGTTTATCTATCTGGAGACAACAGTGGCTAGCTCGTCCGACAGGAGGGACCAGCTTAGCCACCGTTGGCACGTCCCCCAACAGTGCCTGCCGTTGGTGCTGTGCCGCGGGAAACAGGGATGCTCCTCCCTTTTTTTCTTTCTTCATCCTGCACTACCCACGTGCATCTCGTTTCTTGTGCTGTACTCGGTATATACTAATCCTGTGCCGTACCGGCGTTCGATGGGGAATGCTGATGACCGGTACAATACGGTGCCTGACCTGACGTGCTGACTGACCATACAGTGCGCAACTGCGCACACACCGATAGATTATGAGAAATTAATTCTATCTCATTTGGGGGAAGGGAGGTGACCGGTGCATTACGGTGCCTGCCTGACGCACACAGCGCGGACAAACGGATAAATTAATCAAAAACTCCTAATCCCTATTTGGTTCGAGATTAGGGATTATGTAGTTAGTCGGGATTACCGGATCCTGTCTGGTTTACTTTGACAACTAGTCTGGTTCGAGTCATCTTGTCAGGATTCAGCCGATTCCATTCAGCAGTGCAGGATCTATAGTCCGGTTTCATTACGACAACACCACATGAGTTCTTGTGGCAGACGCGCCATTCTCCATAAATTGGTGTATCGGTCAAAAGAAGTCAAATGTTCCATCCGGTAGAGAGAAGCCTGACTACTAGCCGATGAATCAAGTGAGGACAATATCATGATACGATTTGATTTTGTTTGGAAAATGGGACTGCATCTGGTTTTCCATATGGAAGAAGAATGCGTCATGTTACCATTTTCATTGGATCCATCAACTCGCTAGGTGAATCGATCGGCTCATGGTTGGTGAGACGACCGGTTCACCTGGTGAACCAATTGGTTCGGTCATGCCAACCAAAGCTTCTGGGAATAGTTGATCGTTTCACTTGTTAAGTTTGATCGGTACAAAGAACTAATGTAGGACATTAATTGGAAACAAATTGTCAATTCAAATTTCTATTGGGAGACCTGTCTGGTTTTCTTTGACAACTAGTCTGGTTCGAGTCATCTGGTCAGGATTCAGCCGATTCCATTCACCAAT
This sequence comes from Alisma plantago-aquatica, assembly GCA_963693085.1. Classification (NCBI taxonomy): domain Eukaryota; kingdom Viridiplantae; phylum Streptophyta; class Magnoliopsida; order Alismatales; family Alismataceae; genus Alisma; species Alisma plantago-aquatica. The sequence goes on from OY856410.1 coordinate 531,206,575, forward strand.
GCATGATCTATTGTCCGGTTTCATTATGACAACACCATATCAGTTCTTGTGGCAGACACGGCATTCTCCATGAGCTGGTGTATCGGTCAAAAGAAGTCAAATGTTCCATCCGGTAGAGAGAAGCCTGACTACTAGCCGATGAATCAAGTGAGCTTTGGTTGGCATGACCGAGCCAATTGGTTCACCAGGTGAATCGGTCGTCTCACCAACCCTGAACCAATCGATTCACCTAGTGAGTTGATCAGTTGGTATCATAACTCATGCATAATAATCTCAATATCACATATTGACTCACATGTGCATGGTCATGCATTTCTCAGCCTCGCTAATCAAAAGGCCTAGGATAGCACATGTTGATGCTTGTACATGTTGTACATGCAGATAATGTCCTTCTATGTATATATGTGTGTGGCTGAGGGGATGGAACAAATTGTATCAGATTCTTGGCATAGTATGAATACAAACAAGTTCTTGGCTTTCAATGCAAATGTTTTTGAACATGTGGTGATGTTGAAATCAGTTTTAATTTACCCTCTTTTCTGAGTATGTATTTAATTAATGCACGATCGTGTTTTGTATTTTGAGTTAACTAGATTAGTGTGACAGATTCTCACAAAGAACCACTGTAAGGACCCTGACCCATGTTTTGGGATAACCCTATTTGCTTTGCTTAAGAAAGGTACTTAGAACCTTAATCTAATCCCTCAAGATGTTTTGATATCATGTGACAAGCTTATGTTTACAGTTTGGTCCCGTTTGGATGATGTTTGAGCAATGTTTGCTTATTTTGGACCAAAGTGCAATTTACCCAAAGTAAGAGGTTATATTACAATATGTCACATGTAGAGCATGCTTTTAGTTCTCTAGCATCATTAGAAAGAGAATGATGTTGTTGAGCACCTTGTGGAGGGCATATGTTCCAAGTTTGAGCTTGGTGGGATGATGCTTGTGCTTTATGTGCTAGTTTTGGTGTAAATTGCAAATTACCCAAAGTAGAGGTCCAATATACAATTTACCTGCTCTAGAGTTTTCTTGCTTTAGTTTGGCATCACCTAGTACGTGGATGAAGGCTTGGGCACCTTGTTTGGATGATAGTTGAGGAGTGACATCTCTATATGGTTTTTATGCATTATATGTCGCATCTGTTATCTTGTCCTTTAGTGTATCGGGTAGAGCTTGGAGTGCATATCGGACAAGAAGATGTATCGTCCATGGGACATGACCAACTACACGATACACATCGTAGAGTGTATCACCATGTAATGACAGTCGCCAAACTGACAAACAAATCATTACTAATTAAGTGGAATAAACATAAACAACAGATTAACAAAAAATCACTAAAAATTAAAACCATTTTGCAAAGAGATCCATTTCTAGGAAAACTCTTTAAGGAATAACCAAAACCTGATATTCACATTGATCATATATTGTACATACACTGTACCATTTCTTCTCGAGGACAACATATAACAGTTTCTTTCTCAAAACATATACTTAAAGCAACATCAAACCTCGAGGCATACAAGCCAAAATCTCATATTGTTCATAAAACCAACACGTACTAAATCCAAGGACCTGAGAGTACATAGACGACACATATGGCTTCTATCTACAAGACACGACAGACAGTACACTCAACCTGAGCTGCCACTGCTGTCCCTGTTGTTGTTGTTGTTCTTTCTCTGCAGTACAGTCTCAATCCCCCTCGTACACGTCCACGGGGTGAGACAATTGTCCCAGTGAGAGATATAACTCTCGACCAACAGTGTTATTATCATAGATAAATAGTATTAAACTGAGCAAAGGATAAATAGTTTAGAACATTCTCATCTTTTAAAGCATTGCAACTATCTATGATAGAGTAGTAATTTATCTATTCACTTTACAAGGAATATAAAGAACATATATGTCATTTACCTATCATACTATATCAATATATCAAGCTTATTCTGTGATGCTCATTATCATGCTATGTCATCTATGAATCATTCTCATTTCTATCTGTTGGCCTCAGCCAATCTTTTAACCAGATATTGAATTGTACCAGTCATGTGAATATACATCATCATAATCATCCAGGTATTAGACTATATCAATCCTGAGATCACAGAGTTCAGTCAGGCATTATACTATACCAATCCTGAGGTCACAACCAGGCATTAGACTATACCAATCCTAAGATCATAGAGTTCATCCAGGCATTGGACTATACCAATCCTGAGATCGAGTTCAGCCAGGCATTGGACTACTCAGCGCCGTCTCTTACTCGTAGCCCACCTGACCTACCAGTCTTGTTCCGCCACAAACCACCGGGCACCGAGCTATAGGACATGGACGACGACTACGAGCTGCTCGTACAGACCAACCCTTTGGCCATTGTTGCCTTCCCTGACTGTTCAAACCAATAAGCTTGGAGATCTTCTTCGGATCGCATCTCCCAGTAATAACTGTTACCTCTGGATAGCTATCAAGCTACACGACGTCTCTCCTCCTCCTTCTCCACTCCATCGCACCACCATTATTACTCGTGCTCGACCTCCCTCACCCCCTGGCTGGTTTATCTATCTGGAGACAACAGTGGCTAGCTCGTCCGACAGGAGGGACCATCTTAGCTCGTCCCCCAACAGTGCCTGCCGTTGGTGTTGTGCCGCGAGAAACAGAGATGCTCCTCCCTTTTTTTCTGAAAAAATTCTACACATAACACCTGACCTACCCGCTGGCCTACCCGGTACTCGGGAATAGGTGATTTTTAATTGATCCCAGCATGCAGTTAAGTAATCCCAGCATGCAGCCGGTTTTTGATACTATTACCCATGTAAAAGCATGCAAAATACATGTAAGGTACAGATACTCTGTCCACTCCATGCAACAGTCATGCAAATGGTAGATATCAATCCACTATAGCTTACAAAAAAAATCTATTGCATATTTATCCCCACTGCAGATTACGTAAGTATTGTACCTACAATAAATACATATACATTCACAAGTGAATCTGAGAGCTACTGTACTTATATTTGACAAACTGGGTTGAAAATTAATAATTGGGTACAATACTTATAGATGCATTTTATAGTTGATTATTGACCAGATGTGCACTACACTTTTGTAAAAAAATTATGTCCAGGTGAAAAATGTTGTTATTGGATTCCATAGGTACTGTACTTATGCTTCCAGATCAGTTATATAATTATGCTTGATTTTGTAATTTGTTAGGTACTGTACTTATGCTTGATTTTATAATTTGGTAGGTACTGTACTTATGTTTGAAAATATTGGATTCCGTAGCACTGTACTTATGCTTGTTATTGGATTCCATAGGTACTGTACTTATGCTTCCAGATCAGTTATACAATTATGTTTGATTTTGTAATTTGTTAGGTACTGTACTTATGCTTGTTTTTTCCGTAGGTACTGTACTTATGCTTCCAGATCAATGTTGCTATTGGATTCCGTTGGTACTGTACTAATACGGGAATACTGGTGGGTGGATTAGACAACTTTATTAATACACTTTGCATGGACTTTGCATGGACTTTGCATGAGTATTAATACTCTGGAGAGAAGAGTGGAGAGACATATTGTGCCATTCTCAACACTTTGCATGGATTTTGCATGGACTTTGCATGAGTATTAATACAAAGACAACTGCAAATGCTGCAGATGTCTTTCCCCAAAAAACGGGTGGGAACCCGGGTGTAAGGGGGACTGTGTGCAGCGTAACTCTTCTTTCTTTCTTCGTCATGCACTACCCACGTGTGCCTGACCTGACGTGCTGACTGACCACACAGTGCGCAACTGCGCACACACTGATAGATTATGAGAAATGAACAATCTTTCGCTATCTGCGATTCTATCTCATTTGGGGGAAGGGAGGTGACCGGTGCATTACGGTGCCTGCCTGATGCACACAGCGCGGACAAACGGATAAATTAATCAAAAACTCCTAATCCCTATTTGGTTCGAGATTAGGGATTATGTAGTTAGTCGGGATTACCGGATCCTGTCTGGTTTACTTTGACAACTAGTCTGGTTCGAGTCATCTTGTCAGGATTCAGCCGATTCCATTCAGCAGTGCAGGATCTATAGTCTGGTTTCATTACGACAACACCATATGAGTTCTTGTGGTAGACGCGCCATTATCCATGAATTGGTGTATCGGTCAAAAGAAGTCAAATGTTCCATCCGGTAGAGAGAAGCTTGACTACTAGCCGATGAATCAAGTGAGGACAATATCATGATATGATTTGATTTTGTTTGGAAAATGGGACTGCATCTGGTTTTCCATATGGAAGTAGAATGCGTCATGTTACCATTTTCATTGGATCCATCAACAGGTAAAGTCAAGCATATCTTTACCATATGGATCCTTTGACTTCTTCCAAATGTTACAACAACTATGAATTAACTACCCTACGACAGGTAAAACAGTCTGTTCACTCAGTGAGCCGACCATTTCACAGGTCTCCCAATAGAAATTTGAATTGACAATTTGTTTCCAATTAATGTCCTACATTAGTTCTTTGTACCGATCAAACTTAACAAGTGAAACGATCAACTATTCCCAGAAGCTTTGGTTGGCATGACTGAACCAATTGGTTCACCAGGTGAACCGGTCGTCTCACCAACCATGAGCCGATCGATTCACCTAGCGAGTTGATTAGTTGGTATCCTAACTCATGCATAATTCAACCAATTCAATTTCCAATCAACCCAACACCCTAACCAGTTAGTCCAACACTTGAACTTGATGGTTCTGAGTCCAGTAGATTAATTGGTTATTTAATTGAATACCTAAACATTTTTAGTAATCAACTTAGACATCATTCATAGATAAACTCCTCTTCTAGGTGAATTACTATGTGTGTGACCCTATAGGTTCCATATCACGTTGGCAGTGAATGTCCATAATAGCTTTATGATATCACAAACAAAAAGCGGTGCCTAGTCACACATCAATGCTATCCAAGTGAATAGAAAGTTGGAGAACAACTTCAACCTACAATCTGTGTATGGTTTTATATTATTTGTATAGTTCCTTTTTCACTGATATCCAAATTGAACTCGAGGCATGGAGCAATCATCCTCTTTAACATTCAATCTTATTTCTTGAACCAGAGCACACTGTCTGAGATATATATAATCTCAATATCACATATTGACTCACATGTGCATGGCCATGCATTTCTCAGCCTCGCTAATCAAGAGGCCTAGGATATCACATGTTGATGCTTGTACATGTTGTACATGCGGATAATGTCCTTCTATGTATATATGCGTGTGGCTGAGGGGATGGAACAAATTGTATCAGATTCTTGGCATAGTATGAATACAAACAAGATGTTGGCCTTCAATGCAAATATTTTTGAACATGTGGTGATGTTGAAATCGGTTTTAATTTACCCTCTTTTCTGAGTATGTGTTTAATTAATGTTCGATCGTGTTTTGTATTTCAAGTTAACTAGATTAGTGTGATGGGTTCTCACAAAGAACCACAATCACCAGCATCACTATGAGTGTAAGGCCCCTGAACTTGCTTAATGAGTTGAATAAGCTTAATTACCATAATTGAATGCTTATAATCCTAATCTAACTATTTGATATGTTTTGAAATCATAAGACAAGCTTAAATTTCAATTTTGGTCTAATTTGGACATTGTTTGAGCAAGTTATGCAATTTTATACACATTTTGGACTTTTCTACAATTTACCCAATTGAGAGGTTTTCTTTGCAATTTATCCCTTGTATTATGTTCCTTGGATATTATATCATCATTCTTGAGCTTGTTGAGCCATGGGGCTCCTATTTAAACCTTGGTTTGAAGGTTTTTTCTCCAAGGATATTTTCTGGTTTACCCCTCCATGGATGAGCTACCTTTAGTAGCTATCAACTAATGAATTATGTGATTGGCTGGGAAATTCGACAAAGGAAAGTTAAGAAGGTCTATATAGATGGTGGGGGAGCTGCTTGTGTGTGTTCTTGTATATTCTCAATAGTTTAAGGCCATAGACACATGGGGAAGCTACTTTTACACCTCATGCTTGCTTCCATCCTTATCCATGGGCTATATTTACCTCTTCCTTACCCAAGTTCGAAACTATGCTTGATTTCTCTTTCCTTTAACCTAATGCAACGACTCTCCTCTATTTTTGTGTGGAACCAAGTGCTCTAAGGTAGAAGACAACCTCTTTTTGGAGAAGAAGGTCTCCTAGAGCTCCATTTAGCCCTACCTAGGGTTTCCAAGGTCATCTTCTAGGGATTTCGACCAAGGCAAGCTATTTTTGTAAAGAAGTGATAACACCCCCTTACTAAAAATTTGAATAACAAAACATCCAGTTCGAACACACTCAGAAGGTATGTTGGAGTGGGTGTAAAATTTTAAAATCTTTATATAATGATAACAAAAGACCAAAGTATAGCAGCGGAATAAAAACATGACTATATTCAATTATAAAACAAAGGGTTACAAACTTACATCATAAGGATCCATGTAGAGGAAATCTAAACCACCTCAAGATTGTCTCCAAGCTTTAACTTCTCAATCCAAGTCCAGTTCATCAAACCTTGTCATCCAACTCCTACACCTAGGGTTGGAAGCATACCCCAGCAAAAGAGAAACAACAGGAAACATCAGCAAAGGCTGGTATGTGCATACTAAAAAGCAAATTGAGCAATATAAGGAATTAGGGACATTAAAATAAAAGGCTTCCCATGCAAGAGATAAGTACCACCCAATCGGGTATCAAGAGAAAAGATCACAACAAAAGGGATACTTGCCATAAAATAACATATAAAAAGATCGTGCCATAAATAAATCCACTACCATTGTGGCAACACATCCCACTATCACACAGACAGCGAGGTGTTACGCGAAAACGTGCGGAAATCACCATAACCACAGATTATCGAAAACACGGGTTAATTAAAACTGTTTGCGGAAAGTTGATAAATTGAAAACTATTACATTCAAGTCCTCATCCTGCACCGAAACAGGTCATATATATACATATACAAGATCTGATACGTGTCCACAGCTTAAAGGAACAGTTGTTCATCCATCACATGAGTTCACCACCTGTTCATATACATAAAGGCCCACATCCGGCCAACAACATGATATACAAAACATCAACGATCATACATCGTGAAGCAATGTCAAAACACCGCCAAGGACCTGAGGGTACATGGATGACTCTAGACTCTATCAAAAAACATCCAAACAACAGCATATCCATCGCTTGCCTTCTACTGATCTTCTTGCTGCTCGGCCGCAACACCATGACCACCACCACGTCTAGCTCGACCACCTAAAAAGGGTGTAACTCAGCGGAGTGAGACAATTGAACATTGTCCCAACGGGAAACATAACTTCCCGCCAAAACTACAAAACCTCAGATATATGTAAAGCATATAAAAGTGTAACAAGGACAGTTATAAGATAAGACTGTTCATACTATCAAGCTTATCCAAAAGTACTCAGTCATTTATCCAACTATTCCTTATGAAACATGATTAAGGAGATAAGATGTATAAAGCTTACCACATAGGAGAAATGTATGAGCAACTGCAAGATACAAATAAAGTTAATTACACAAACAAGGCCTCAACCAATGTTTCGTGTTTGTCCTAAGCAGTAATCACTAAATGGTTGGATTACATTTTATTATGCCCTGAGGAAGTGAACCGTACCGTTCAAATCCAACCTTCGGCTGCGAAGCCCATAACCGGTGCCATACAAGGTCATTGGAAGAGCCGGAATCCACGACCTCACCCCTCGTGGTCAGTACACGAGAAACAGAGTAGGACCGCATTCTCATGCTGAAGTGGTCTTTTAGCCACAGGGTCAGCTCCTCAGGTTACCCTCTGCCTAGCCCACCTTGGTACAGGTCACGGCGCTAGTAAAACTGAGCCATGGGCCTGATCACCGTGTTTTGAGCCATGAACGCATTCATGGTCATTATATCACATATCCGGAGCCATGGGCCTGTTCACCATGCTCATCACACATCCGAGTCTGCAACCGCAAATGCACTCGTTTACCTCTATATTTGAGGCTAGGAGAAACCTCGCATATTCAAAAATATGCGCTCCGAGTTAACCCGCAGGAGAACTCGTTTCACCATCACCAAGTCCTGACGATGATGGATCTATGGCCAGGGCAAACTACATGATATATTTCACTGTAATTAATTAGTATCTTTTAGATGGATTGCAAGATTCAACCAAGTTGTATAACGTAATAGATATAATAGAAAGTAAACAACATAAACTCAACATTATGCTATTATTGTAATCACATCGACCTGATCCATCTCAAGGATCCAACATCACACCATGGGATCTCAATCCCTCATCATGTATTGCCACTGCCTCTCAAGGCTCGCATCATCATCATGGGGCAAACACATCATACATGCAATCTCATCAACCAGAGTGATGTTACTCATCACATATTTCTCATAACCTTTTTATGGCTAAGCATCACCTGCATGGTTAGGGTATACAATAATTATAGTTTCAACATAAGGACTATGCTTACTATCATGAGAGGATATTCAGGATGCTATACTTATTAATTATTCATCAACTGGTGATCATGTGCACGAGACACATTATTAAGAAACTATTTATGTACTTATCATTATACAGATAATCAAGATGATTACTTCATGCATGTAGTCATGTTGGACATACAGAACAAGTGTTATCATTACCACTACCATTACCATTCTTAGCATTTGTAGATAATCATTTCCATATGTGTAGACAGGCTAAGATAAATGAATAAGCTTATGATAACGAGCATCATTTTGCAATATAAGGAGTTACCACATTTTAAAGAAAGGATATCCACTACTAGACCATTTCATGATACAAGGAATCGTCACAAAAGGATAATAAAACCCTCACTAAAAGGGGTGTAACGGCAGCCTGCTCTTACCCAAGGATCAACGCATCAAACGGCAGATCTGAAAGAGAGCAGCAACGCTGCGTTGCCACCAAGGCAACCAGCGCGTGACGCGGCGTTATGGGGAGGAGTGTCGCGCATCAAGGGGGGTATCGGGCACCCTCACATATCGGGCAACACCCGTTACCACCAGCCTGTCGGCCGATACCAGGGTAAACGCGATGCCCGTCACTCTCCATCTAGCAACGCCCGATACAAGGGTTAGCATAACGGCCAAGTCACCACCAAACACTAACAACCAAGAGAGAGAGGGAGAGAACTTATCCACAAAATGAGCAACACCTTGGGCAAGGCATAACAGTCGACACAAGGCAAAACAAGGGGTTGTGACGCCCGTCTCAAGAGCCAAGAGTGTCGCCCGACACCACATCATAACGCCCATTACAGCAACAAGGGTTGATGCCTGTCACACACCTATCGGTCAACTCATACACATCAAGATACCACGAACAAGGTCATCTTCTTTCTCAACACAAGGCACCTGAAACCCTAGGAAGATGGCTCACCTCAATCAGCTAAGAAGAAGGGGTCTTGCACATCAACCATCACCAACGAGCTCACCCTTCTAACCCATGGTGAAAGGAGAGTGTTGCTTAAGCAACTAGGACACAAGCTCACCTCAATCGATTAGGGAAAGAGGGGTGTTGCTCATGACACTAGAAACTCAAACTCACTCCTCTAGACCAAGGGGAGAAAGGAGTATTGCTCCCTAAACCCTAACTCACACGGATTGGCCAACAAGGAAACTAAGCAAGAAACTAAGCTACTAACATGTAAACAAGATTATAACAAGAGATAATTTATCTAGGGTTAGAAGTTATGCAACCCGCCTTGAGCTCCAAGCTCCAAAGAAGAAGAAGAGCCCCAAGCTTCAAGGGATGCCGACCACCACTTGCTCCTCAAAGGTGTGTCGGCCACCAAGCTGCTCCTTCAAGGGGTGTATCGGCCGACACAAGCAAGGAAAGGAGGGAGTGTCATGCACTCAAGGTGGAGAAGGAAACAAAGGACCAAAGGGACCCTAAGCTAAGGAAAGGACATGCCTATATAGAAGGAAAGGGAGGAGAAAACAAGGTTGGTCCAAGCAAGGTGTCACTTGCATAGGGACACTTGTCCTAGAGCTCAAGCCACTACTCTAGCAAGCTCCATCCACATGGCCAAGATATGCACCAAGTGTCCACTAAACAAGGTCAAGGCTAGACCAAAGAGATTGGGTGACACAACATGTTTCTCCATGGGCGACACACATCCATGTTGACTGACAGAAACACTCCTAGGCCGATACAAGGCTCAACCAAGCCCAAACAAGGCACCTCAAGGCCCAACAAACTCGACCAAGGCCCAAAGAACTCAAGAAACAAGCCCAAGCCTTCCTCTCAACCTTAGAGGAAGCAAAGAGAGAGAGGAACACCTCACAAGGTGGCAAACTTGCCTACAAAACCCTAGACTTGGGTTATTTGCAAGTAGCATCACCAACTCTCAATAAAGCACAACCAAACCCTAATCACCACTAAAGGTGATTAGCAAGCACCAAAGCACCAGGGTTAAGCAAAACAAATAGGGTAAGCCCTAAACGAAGGTCAGGGTCCTTACAAGATAATCCCCTTTTAAGGGATTTCATCCCCGAAATCCGAAGAGAAAAGTGAGGGATACTTCCTCCTCATCTCTTCCTCAAGCTCCCACGTGGCTTCCTCAACGCCACGATGATGCCAAAGAACATTCACAAGAACCAGGTCCTTCCTCTTCAACTTCTTGACCCTTCTGTCGAGGATCGCCACATGACCTTCCTCATAGGTCACATCTTCATCAAGCTCAACCTCAACTGGCTGTATCACTGTTCCTGAATCTGGATGACTTTTCTTCAGCATATTGACATGGAACACTGGGTGTAGCCTGTGCAACTCTGGAGGTAATTCTATCTCGTAAGCTACCTTACCAACACGTGCTATAACCGGGTAAGGCCCCATATACGTGGGTGACAACTTACCCTTCTGACCAAACCTCATCACACCTTTCCCCGACGAGACTTTAAGATAGACCTTGTCTCCTACCTGGAACTCTAAGGGTCATTGACGATTGTCTGCATAAGACTTCTACTTGTCATGTGCCACTTTCAACTGTTGTTGTATCACCTTGATCTTTTCTGTCGTCTGCTGTACTAACTCAGGACCCAACAACTGATACTCACCCGACTCATACCAACATAAAGGAGATCTGCACTTCCTCCCATACAAAGCCTCATAGGGAGTCATGTCAATGCTCCGCTGATAACTGTTGTTATACGCAAACTCTATCAAACTGAGATGCATATCCCAACTGCCTAGGAACTGCAAAACACAAGCTCGAAGGAGATCTTCCAAAACCTGAATAGTCCTCTCAGACTGTCCATCTGTCTACGGGTGAAAGGCGGTACTGAACCTCAACTACGTTCCCAACGCTTTGTGCAACTCTTCCCAGAAACGACTTGTGAACTGAGGACCTCTGTCAAAAACTATCGTCGCTGGCACACCATGCAAATGAACTATCTCATCCACGTACACTCTAGCGAGCTTCTCAGATGTATACGTCGTCTTTACAGGTAGGAAATGGGCAGACTTTGTCGATCTGTCCACAACCACCCAAATGGAATCATGATTTCTAGTTGTCTTGGGTAGACCAACTACGAAATCCATGGTTATATGATCCCATTTCCATTGCGGTATTGGCAAAGGTTGCAACGTACCTGCCAGATTCTGATGTTCAACCTTCACTTGCTGACAAACCGCACATCTCGCCACGAACTCAGCCACATCTTTCTTCAAACCGGGTCACCAATACAAGTCCTTCAGACTATGGTACATCTTGGTGACACCTGGATGCATAGCATACATTGACGTAGGTGCTTCCTCTAGCACCAACTTCCTCAGCTCATCAACATCAGGAACCACCATCCTATCACGATAGAAAACTAGCCCATCCTCGGACTCATGAAACCCATCACGCTTTTCGTTGCCAAACTCTGATATGATCAACTGTACTGCATCATCTGTCTGCTGTGCATCTTTGATCTACCGTCTTAACGTAGGCTTGACTTGCATCTGTGCTAGAAGTCCAGCTAACGAGGAAACCTCCACCTGCACGTTCATCTTCCGCAAAGAGACAAGCACATCCCGCCTATGGCATACCAGGGAACTCAACTGTGCCTTCTTGGAAGAAAAAGAGGACTTTTGACTAAGCGCATCAGCTACCACATTCGCCTTACCAGGATGATACTCGATTGTGCAGTCATAGTCATTGATCAGCTCCATCCATCGCCGTTGTCGCATGTTCAACTCTTGCTGCGTAAAGATGTACTTCAGATTCTTATGATCCGTAAAGATCTGACACACTTCCCCATAAAGATAGTGTCTCCAAATCTTTAGCGCATGAACCACTGCTGCCAGCTCCAAGTCATGAGTCGGATAGTTCTCCTCATGTTTCTTAAGTTGTCACGAAGCAAAAGAAACCACATGATCATCCTGCATGAGCACACAACCTAATCCTTTCTTGGAAGCATCGTAGAAAACAACATAGCCCTTCCCAGGCTCTGGCAGGATCAACACTGGAGCATTGGTCAGCTTCTCCTTCAAACTCTGGAAAGCTTGCCGGCATCGATCATCCCAAACAAAAGGCACATCCTTTCTCGTAAACTTTGTCATCGGCAATGCAATCGCACTGAAGTCCTTGATGAACCTCCGGTAGTATCCTGCTAAACCCAGAAAACTGTGAACTTCTGTCGGCGTCTTCGGCTGTTCCCATTCTGTAACGGATTCCACCTTCTTCGGATCTACCTTGACTCCTTCAGCAGATATCACGTGACCCAAGAAAGACACCTCTTCCAACCAGAACTCACACTTACTGAACTTGGCATACAACTGATGTTGGCGAAGTAGAGTCAACGCTCGTCGAAGATGTTGCTCATGCTCTCGCCTGTCTCGACTATAGATCAAGATGTCATCTATGAAGACTACAACAAACTGATCTAAGAACGGACGGAACACTCTGTTCATCAGGTCCATGAAAGCAGCAGGTGCATTGGTTAACCCAAACGACATAACCACGAACTCGAAATGACCATACCTCGTCTAAAAAGCTGACTTTGGTATGTCATTCACCTTTATCCTCAACTGATGATATCCGGATCGTAGATCGATCTTCAAAAACACTGTAGCACCATGTAACTGATCAAACATATCATCTATCCTCGGCAACAGGTACTTGTTCTTGATCGTGACCTTGTGCAACTGCCGGTAGTCTATACACAACCGCATCGAACTGTCCTTCTTCTTGATGAACAACACGGGAGCACCCCACGACGACGTGCTCGGTCGGATGAAACCCTTATCCAACAACTCTTGTAACTGCTTCTTTAACTCTGCCATCTCAACTGGAGCCATCCTATACGGTGTCTGTGCAACTGGCTGCGTTCCTGGGACCAGATTGATCTCAAAATCAATCTCTCGGGGTGGGGGAACACCAGGAAATTCCTCAGGAAACACATTTGCAAACTCCCGAACAAATGGCACCTCTTCCAAGCTAAGACCTTTCACCTTGGCGACCATAATGGTATCTACCACATGAGCTAAGAACGCCTCACATCCTTGTCGCAACAACTTATCTGCCACCATAGTTGATATCGGAAGAATCTTCATATTTCCCTGGAAGATCCACTTCTCTCTTGCATTAACAAACAATGCCTGCTTGGATCCACAGTCCAGAACAACCTCATACTTCTCTAAGGTATCCATCCCAAGGATAACATCAAAACCACACATATCAAGAGGTATGAGATCCACTTGAATGCGGTGTCCTAAAAAAGATAAGACACAAGATGGACACTCTTCTCGAAGCAACGAGGAACCATCAAGAGGGGTTTCTAACAACAAACTATCCTTCTTACGACTAACAGTTAAACGACAGTTCTCAAGCATACTATAGTCGATATAAGAGTGTGTATCACCCGGGTCAACCAGAATAGATATAAAGCAAGAAGAAGACATATCAGAATGAAATAACTCCATCTGACCTGTCACTACTCACGGGTTGACTATCGCCTCCGGCTGATTCATAGCATAGAATCGAGTCATTGCTTGCTGTCCACGCCCTCTACTTCCTTGAGCAGACGATCCAGCTTGAGATGCTTGACCGCGTCCTCGTCCTCTGCTACCACTGGGCTACTGTCGATCTGATCCTTGAAGATTCTATCTCGGCTGCTGTGTCACCTCAACATCTCTATAGGGACAACTCGACTTGACATGCCCTATCTGACCGCAGGCATATCATGTCCTAACATCAACTCGTGGCCTGGATGGCCCTTTTACTGCCACAGAAGCCGAACTTTGTGCCTTAGATGGTGAAGAAACATAACCTCTTCCTTTACTCGGAGACCACTGAGACGGTCCACCCGAACCTCTCATCACTGCCGGTGCCGAAAACCTGGGCTTCTTGAAGCCACCAAGCCTCTAACCCTAGAACTGGTCAGGTCTTTTCTTAGCCATAGACTCTCTCTTCTCCTTTACAGATCGTTCGATCCTTCAGACGGATTCCACAAACGTCGCAAACCTCTCTCGATTCTCCAATGCAGACACCAGGGTTGTCAGCTCAGAATTCAGACCCTTCTCAAAACGTCTGATCCGTTCCTCATCTTTCGCTGCCATGTGAGGACAAAACCTCAACAGATCCATGAACTTGGCCTCGTACTCGGTGATGTTCATCGTTCCCTGTCGCAAACTCTCAAACTGACTGATCTTCTCATCCAGATACGTCTTCAAAAAGTATCTGCTGACGAACTCGCGCTGGAAAACTTCCCAACATATCACCTCACCAGGCCGCTTCTCCTCCTCGATGGTCCACCAGTGACCAGCACTACCTTTCAGAATGTAGACAACGTGCTTTACTTTGTCTTCTTCAGGGATGTCGAGGATCCGGAAAACCTTCTCAAGACTTATCAGCCATAGATCTGCATCCGCTGGATCAGCCGTTCCAGCATTGTCTGAAGCTTCGACTCGGCGAAGCCGCTCGAAGGTCTTCCCAATACCCGATGCTTCTCCATGGGGAACCTGTGCCCGCGGAGGAGGCACTAGTAATCGCTCAACCATGAGATTCATCATAGCCATCATCTGCCCCATAAGCTATTGGTAGGCAGGATGTTCAAGTATGGTTGGGTTAGGTTGGGGGACCTCAGGCACCCAATCTTCATGTGCCTGCCCTTCAGCTGAAGCAGCATCGTTGTACTCAGCTGAGTGTTCTTCATGGTTTCCAGACATCTTGACTTTTCTTCCGCTGAGGGCAGAAGACGGTTGTAAGAAAATATGGACAACACACAAGAACAGACGACCTAGTCCTAAATCCTTGTAAACTCAGCGAACCTAAGGCTCTGATACCAAAATTTGTGGCAACACATCCCACTATCACACAGACAGCGAGGTGTTACGTGAAAACGTGCAGAAATCACCATAACCACAGATTATCGAAAATATGAGTTAATTAAAACCGTTTGCGGAAAGTTGATAAACTGACAACTATTACATTCAAGTCCTCATCCTGCACCGAAATAGGTCATATATATATATATATATATACATATACAAGATCTAATACGTGTCCACAGCTTAAAGGAACAACTGTTCATCCATCACATGAGTTCACCACATGTTCATATACATAAAGGCCCACATCCGGCCAATAGCAGGATATACAAAACATCAACGATCATACATCATGAAGCAACGTCAAAACACCGCCAAGGACCTGAGGGTACAGGGATGACTCTAGACTCTATCACAAAACATCCAAACAACAACATATCCATCGCTTTCCTTCTACTAATCTTCTTGCTGCTCGGCCGCAACACCACTACCACCACCACGTCTAGCTCAACCACCTAAAAAGGGTGTAACTCAGCGGAGTGAGACAATTGAACATTGTCCCAGCGGGAAACATAACTTCCCGCCAAAACTACAAAACCTCAGATATATGTAAAGAAGATAAAAAGTGTAACAAGGACAGTTATAAGATAAGACTTTTCATACTATCAAGCTTATCCAAAAGTACTCAGTCATTTATCCAACTATTCCTTATGAAACATGATTAAGGAGATAAGATGTATAAAGCTTACCACATAGGAGAAATGTATGAGCAACTGCAAGATACAAATAAAGTTAATTACACATACAAGGTCAATGGAAGAGCCGGAATCCACGACCTCACCCCTCGTGGTCAGTACACGAGAAACAGAGCAGGACCGCAGTCTCATGGTGAAGTGGTCTTTTAGCCACAGGGTCAGCTCCTTAGGTTACCCTCTGCCTAGCCCACCTTGGTACAGGTCACGACGCTAGTAAAACTGAGCCACGGGCCTGATCACTGTGTTTTGAGCCATGAACGCATTCATGCTCATTATATCACATATCCGGAGCCATGGGCCTGTTCACCATGCTCATCACACATCCGAGTATGCAACCGTAGCTGCACTCGTTTACCTCTCTATTTGAGCCTAGGAGAAACCTCGCATATTCAAAAATATGCGCTCCGGGTTAACCCGCAGGAGAACCCGTTTCACCATCCCCAAGTCCTGACGATGATGGATCTGTGGCCAGGGCAAACTACATGATATATTTCACTGTAATTAATTAGTATCTTTTATATGGATTGCAAGATTCAACCAAGTTGTATATCATATAAGATATAACAGAAAGTAAACAACATAAACTCAACATTATTCTATTATTGTAATCACATAGACCTGATCCATCTCAAGGATCCAACATCACATGTTATCACTTGGCCTCTTGCCAACCATCCAGATCCATCTCAAGGATCATCACATACCATGGGATCTCAATCCCTCATCATGTATTGCCACTGCCTCTCAAGGCTCACATCATCATGATGGGGAAAACACATCATACATGCAATCTCATCAACCAGAGTTATGTTACTCATCACATATTTCTCATAGCCTTTTTATGGCTAAGCATCACCTGCATGGTTAGGGTATACAATAATTATAGTTTCAACATAAGGACTATGCTTACTATCATGAGATGATATTCAGGATGCTATACTTATTAATTATTCATCAACTGGTGATCATGTGCACGAGACACATTATTAAGAAACTATTTATGTACTTATCATTATACAGATAATCAAGATGATTAATTCATGCATGTAGTCATGTTGGACATACAGAACAGGTGTTATCATTACCACTACCATTACCATTCTTAGCATTTGTAGATAATCATTTCCATATGTGTAGCCAGGCTAAGATAAATGAATAAGCTTATGATAACGAGCATCATTTTGCAATATAAGGAGTTACCATGTTTTAAAGCAAGGATATCCACTACTAGACTATTTCATGATACGAGGAATCGTCACAAAAGGATAACAAAACCCTCACTAAAAGGGGTGTAACGGCAGCCTGCCCTTACCCAAGGATCAACGCATCAAACGGTAGATCTGAAAGAGAGCAGCAACGCTGCGTTGCCACCAAGGCAACCAGCGTGCGACGCGGCGTTATGGGGAGGAGTGTCGCGCATCAAGGGGGGTATCAGGCACCCTCACATATCAGGCAACGCCTGTTACCACCAGCATGTCGGTCGATACCAGGGTAAACGCGACGCCCGTCACTCTCCATCTAGCAATGCCCGATACAAGGGTTAGCATAACGTCCAGGTCACCACCAGACACTAACAACCAAGAGAGAGAGGGAGAGAACTTATCCACAAAACGAGCAACAACTTGGGCAAGGCATAACAACCGACAGAAGGAAAAACAAGGGGTTGTGACGCCCGTCTCAAGAACCAAGAGTGTCGCCCGACACCACATCATAACGCCCGTTACATCAACAAGGGATGATGCCCGTCACACACCTATCGGTCAACTCATACACATAAAGATACCACGAATAAGGTCATATTCTTTCTCAACACAAGGCACCTGAAACCCTAGGAAGATGGCTCACCTCAATCAGCTAAGAAGGAGGGGTATTGCACATCAACCATCACCAACGAGCTCACCCTTCTAACCCATGATGAAAGGAGAGTGTTGCTTAAGCAACTAGGACACAAGCTCACCTCAATCGGTTAGGGAAAGAGGGGTGTTTCTCATGACACTAGAAACTCGAACTCACTCTTCTAGACCAAGGGGAGAAAGGAGTATTGCTCCCTGAACCCTAACTCACATGGATCAGCCAACAAGGAAACTAAGCAAGAAACTAAGCTACTAACATGTAAACAAGATTATAACAAGAGATAATGTAGCTAGGGTTAGAAGTTATGCAACCCGCCTTGAGCTCCAAGCTCCAAAGAAGAAGAAGAGCCCCAAGCTTCAAGGGATGTCGACCACCACTTGCTCCTCAAAGGTGTGTCGGCCACCAAGCTGCTCCTTCAAGGGGTGTATCGGCCGACACAAGCAAGGAAAGGAGGGAGTGTCGTGCACTCAAGGTGGAGAAGGAAACAAAGGACCAAAGGGACCCTAAGCTAAGGAAAGGACACACCTATATAGAAGGAAAGGGAGGAGAAAACAAGGTTGGTCCAAGCAAGGTGTCACTTGCATAGGGACACTTGTCCTAGAGCTCAAGCCACTACTCTAGCAAGCTCCATCCACATGGCCAAGATATGCACAAAGTGTCCACTAAACAAGGTCAAGGCTAGACCAAAGAGCATGGGCGACACAACATGTTGCTCCATGGGCGACACACATCCATGTTGACCGACACAAACACTCCTAGGCCGATACAAGGCTCAACCAAGACCAAACAAGGCACCTCAAGGCCCAACAAACTCGACCAAGGCCCAAAGAACTCAAGCAACAAGCCCAAGCCTTCCTCTCAACCTTAGAGGAAGCAAAGAGAGAGAGAGAGGAACACCACACAAGGTGGCAAACTTGCCTACAAAACCCTAGACGTGGGTTATTTGCAAGTAGCATCACCAACTCTCAACAAAGCACAACCAAACCCTAATCACCACTAAAGGTGATTAGCAAGAACCAAAGCACCAGGGTTAAGCAAAGCAAACAGGTTAAGCCCTAAACGAAGGTCAGGGTCCTTACAACCATGGTGGGAAACAAAGAACAAGTAGGGCACACACCCCACAATCAATATCCTGCATGCATGTGAGATAAGTATAGCTCTAGAACAATATAAACACAATTGGTGGCCAACCCCGATAAAGCTGAAGCCTGATAAAGAAAAGAATACTGCCAATCTCCCAAATATATAAAACGGGTCAAGACACACATCTTGCCCTGGGTACGAGGTTTCTTGCCGTCCCAAAAAGAGCAGGAAATATCACATCTTCTATAAACAAAACCAATGCACTTACACTACTATA
Organism: Alisma plantago-aquatica; assembly: GCA_963693085.1. NCBI lineage: Eukaryota > Viridiplantae > Streptophyta > Magnoliopsida > Alismatales > Alismataceae > Alisma > Alisma plantago-aquatica. Next base: position 531,225,899 of record OY856410.1, read on the forward strand.
GTGTTACTTAATCACATAGCATGTTTAATGTAGAGGCAAGTAGAAAAGTATAGTCAGAATTAACAAGGTTGCCATCACACAATGGTCAACTCAAACATATAAACAATTCACTTCAAAGTGGGCATATCAACAAGTAAACATCCACATCACAGTGGGTATATAAAATCAAAAGTCCAACATGCACCAAGACAACACGATAAATATCAAGAGAATATCCAGGTACGTAACAAGTAAGATAGTTCACACGAACCATGATATCAAGATAATAGACATATTGTGTAGGCCAGTTTCAAGAGAATGAAAATTTATGTGAATTGCTCAATAAAGAATAATCAGGGATACAACATACCTCAACTTTAGAGTCAAATGATCCAATGACACATCTAGGTCCAAGCATAGGCAACCAAAGCACCTATTAACATATATATGGGATTAGGGTTAGATTTATATTGATTTCATAAACCCTAAAAACCACCTTTTTATTATTATGTGAATTAGGTTATGAACATTGTTCCATATTTTAGGTTATGCTTTTATGAACTCAAAACATATTTTATTATATTTTTTTACTTTTATATATTTAGTTATGAAATTTACAAGTTATTAATTATTTAATTAAATCCATAAAAATCACATCTTTAGAACATCAGACTCAGGCGACAAAACCAATACCAAAAGAAAGCTTACATTTTTCTGAATCCATCAACTATTTATTTGTAATTTTTGGATTAACTAATAATTAGTTATGAATTTTAGAAAGTCAACCATCCAAAAAATTAGGAAATTCCAAATCATCGTTTGTCCAACGAGAAATGAGAGAGAGAGCGGGCCCGACCTGACATGGCCCAATGAACGCTAGCCATGTCAGCGGGTCAAGGCTCGGTTAACACGCTCCAAGCAAAGGAGATTAAGGAGAAAAGACTGAAACACCCCTGGGCGATAAACAAGTAAAGGACAAAAGTGGAGGGCGAAAAGGTAAAACAGGAGCAATTCATCTTATACCTTCGTTCCTTCCTTCGCGAGCAGGTAGTAGGAACTGGTCAACCTGAAAGTTGACCACGGGATAGCAGCTCCCCGGCCGATAGGTGAGGGCACCAGCAGCGACGACTCGCCCAACCGAAGACGCCATGGGCTCCAATCGCTCCAGGGCCGGTCGTAGCAGGGTGGTGAAGAAGGTGCGGTGGAGCAGGGAGTTCACCTCCACAAAATGAGATTGTTGGCATCTAAATACGACATGTCGGGAAGAATTGAGCGAAGAGAATCACATCTTGGGAAACTACGAAGGCTCGGGTACCCCTATATATAGGTGGGGGTTCGAGTAGATGCCAAAGCACAAGCCGACCAAATTCCCAGTTGCACAAGAATTGGGAAAAATGCCAAATAAGGAAGATGGATCTCGAGAAAGCCATCATCAGATGTGGAGACTCCTCAAGAAACCAATGCACTTATTTTCGTGAGAAAAGACCAAGAATCGGCCGAGAAAACTGAGTTGCAAAAAGCCCTGTCGCCGCGACACTGTTCACGCGGGATCCGTCTCCTACCCAAGGTAGGAGACGTAATCCAGGTCGATAAATCGTGATCTGATGGTCAAAGAAAAATCGTGAAATCACAACCCATGTGACATGGAAAACATTATCCAAATCAAATTCGATTAACATTATTTCCTTTTCTCGCTTTCCTTAATTGAGGGTGCAAATGAACCCGAAATTAGGTAAAATTTTGCACAGAGGTTAATTAAGACATGTAGATTCCGATTATGCACTTAGTGTTTCCTTTTGGAAACTTTTAATGTGTCAAATAAATAAATTACTATTATCTCTTTCCTCCTTCATTAATGGCTTTAGGATTATCTAAATATTATAAAACTTGACCCACAAGTCATATTTAAGGTGTTAGATACGAATTTGTCATCAATTTTATATATTGAAGTTGTTTGAGCATTTATTTAATATTTTGAAGGTTCTACATACTTTCTCTCTCCTAATTTTACCTTTTAAGCAAACTTTCTCCAAATTGGATGAAAATTCACACAAAGGCTATATTTATTATGTAGATCACGAATATAAGATTATTTTCCTCTTTTGGAGTCATTTATTATATTTATTTATTAATTACACTTTTTAGGCAATTTCTCTCTCTTAACGTACCATATTATTTCAAGGTTGTCCAAATTAAATGAAAATTGACATGTAAACTTATTTTTATGTATAGATTACGAATTTTGGAGTTTATTATTTATTTTGAGGCTTTCTTACATGGGTTATATCATCTAGCCCATTAGAGGCCCATAAACTATATTACTCTTTCAATTAAGTTCTTTATCATCTTATTTTCACTAAAAGAATTATGTGACATATTAGATTACATTATTCATGCATTAGATTATTAGGATCACTCTAACCTTAACCTTGTTTGGTCAAACACAAAAGGTCAAAGTTCTAGAGTAGGGTTCTAGATCTGGTATGTTACAACACCACCCCTTAAAAAGGATTTTGTCCTCGAAATCTATTGATCCAAACATCAACAATTAACTACTCTCCACCCCTTAAAGGGTTCAGCATAACAAGTCAAACTAAACAACTTTTTAGATCTACCCACATCTCTTAGTGAGAAAGTTTTAGAGATTTATATATATATATATATTTATATATTTATATTTATATATATATATATATATATATATATATTAGGTATCACTACTACAGAAATGCCTTATAAAGTCACTTTTTAAGGTGTCGGTTGTATACAAAAACCAACACCTAAACTCTACAGTGTCGGTTGATAACATAAACCGACATCCAATCTTGAAGGTCGACCAGACACGGGTACTGCTTTTATTAAGTGTCGGTTAATTAGTAAAAAACTGACACCTAAAATCAACCGCCAAAACCAAAATTCCAGCGAAAAAATTGCCTCTAAAATTTGACATAAGGCGTCAGCTCATAAATAAATAACCGACGCCTAAAGGGTATTCGTGAGACAGGAATAGTTGTCGGTTGGCTTTTAGTTAAAAACCGACGACTATAATGTAGTATAGGTGTCGGTTTTTTGAAAAGAACCAACACTGTAGGTTTAGTTGTCAGTTTTTGTAAATAACTGACACTTATTGTCAACTTAATAGCTCACCAGTGCAACCGATTCTTCCCCTTTCCCTGTTGCATTCCCGATTTTTTGCTCCGTGCGCTCCGCCGCTGCTCCATTCTCCGCCGCCGCTGCCGTGCTCCTTCTCCTGCCCTCGCCGCTTCTCCGTGCTCACCGGCGGTCGTGCTCACCGGAGGTCGTGCTCCTGCTCCTGCTCCTGCTGCCGTGCTCCTGCTCACCGGTGACCGTCTGTGCCCTAGCCGCTACTGCGCTGCTCCGTGTCCTCGCCACAGTCGCCGCCTCCGGCTCCACACTGCTACCAACAGTAGGCCCTCCATTCTTCTTCTTCTTCCTTCTCCTGCTCTTCTTCTTCCTTCTCCCTCTCCTTACCAACAGCAACCACGGCCGTGGCTGTGTCGGCCGACCACACGACCGTGCTACCCAGCACGACTGTGTGGTTGGCCAACACAGCCACGGCCATGCCAGCCCACACGACTGTGGTTGTTGTTGGTAAGGATGGAGAAGGAAGAACAAGAATATATATATATATACTAAAATGAAATCAATTATGAGTTTGTGATTAAATCAATTATATGATGAAATCCCTATTGCATGATGAAACCCTAACATCTGGCCGAGTTGCATGATGAAACCCTAACATCTACATGAATCCCTGTTGCATAATGAAACCCTAACATCTACATACTCTATATGATACCTAAAATTGTGATGAAATCCTAACATCAATTGTGATGAAAGTTGGATTTTAGGTATTGGAATGACAATATACATGTATTGGGACTGTTATTGAACACATAATCTGACTTAGGATATTTTGTTTGATTTAAACATGATTGGGCATTATTGCATGTTTGAAACTATTGAATTCTTGATTTATTATATAATAATGCTCTAATTGTGAGTGATGCAATGTAAGTGAGCAAATACATGTAGTGGATATGTACTCATTAGCTTAGAACCTCATACAAGATTTACTCATTAGGAGTAAATCTTAGATAGTCCCCGGTTTGGGACTGTTCTTGAACACCTAATCTCACTTAGGATGTAAATGTATAATGTGTATTGGGTTTTCAAGAAAATTTTGGTAGCATTTCCCCGTTTGTTCTCTAAGTACATATGTACTTGGAGAACAGCGGGGAAATGCTGCTGAAATTTTCTCGAAAACCCAATACACATTATACACTTACTAGTGAGATTAGGTGGTCAAGAATGGGATAGGTGGTACACATTTATTATATATAAGAATGACATCACATGTATTTGTTGGCCTAAAGTTTTAACCATGCAAAAACTCTAACCTGTTAACCCTAGATCCTAATCTTGTCCTAATATATACTTGTTTTCTCTTTGATCATAGAATGGATAGATCATGGATGTCCATTCGCAATCGCTGCACCCCAGAGTTTATTTCTGGTCTTGACCAGTTTATTAGATTTGCCGAGGAACATAGGAAACAACCTGGAGATATGTTCTACTGTCCAGTAGGCATTGCGGTAACAACTTGAAAGTCAACACTGGTGACGAAATCAAAACTCATGTCATGTGCAACGGGATTATACAAGGCTATACATAATGGAACTGGCATGGAGAGATTTCAAACCTGAAACCAGTGGATGTTGATAGCAGTGCTTGTGTGGAAGAAGAAATTGCCTACGATGACGTAGATGTGAATGAACCAGTTCCAGTAGACATCGTTGATGCGATGCTGGATAGTTGTGGGGTGAGCACACCGATCCACCTCCCATTTTTAGAAACATTGTGCATGATGCTGAGATGTCGTTATACACAGGTTGCATGTGAACTTTACACGATAGTTGTGAGCTTTAGAATTTGAATTACTTTACAATGTGAACTTTACAATTTGAATTACTTTACAATGTGAGCTTTACAATTTGAATTACTTTACAATGTGATATTTACACTTTGAATTACTACTTTACAATGTGAACTTTACAATTTGAATGTGAATTTGCAGATGGCTGACCATTCTCCTGATGACCGTGCTGATGACTACCGTGAGGGTGAGGACATCAATGCGCCGCCTCACAATGTAAGTTTTAAAAATATATCATATATTTATATCTATATGTCCATTTATAGTTATATCTTTTAAATGTGAATTATTTTGTCAAATTTTAGGTTGATGATGCACAGGTACCATCTGAAGCACTTGAGGCACTTGATCAACAACACCAAAAAGTTGACAAGAGAAGGGGCATCACTATGATGAAGAAGTTAATTGCGCAAAAGGGCAATGGACCCAAACTTGTTGTGGATTTTGATAATGCAGGAAATGCATGTGGTGTGAATCGCAATTCATTTGTTTCATATCTTGGGTTTGTTACTCGTAGCCATTGTGGTTGTCGCTTAGATTCTTGGCATAACGTTTCTAAGGAGAAGAAAGACTTAATATGGAGGGATTTATGCGTGAGTTATTATTAATTTTCAATTCTATTTTGTAGATTACTAAATTTTTGGATACTAGTTAATAGCAATTCTATTTTGCAGAGTATATATGAATTGGATGAAAAGCTGCATCGTAAATGCGTGATGCAACGCTGTGGGAGAGTCCTAAGGAACTATAGGACAAATCTCACCAGAGAATACATAAAAGAAGCTGACAAGAGGAAGAAGACAGCCACTGAACAGTGGAACTTCCTGGACAAAGAAGAATGGGACGCGTTTGTCGCTTCAAGACAAACTGATGAATTCAAGGTATTAGGCGTCAGTCTCAATCTCATTAATTAATATATGTTGTATTCACCTAGTCAAGATTAACATTTAGTGTTACTAACCAAATCATTAATTTGCATACTAACTAGGCCCTCAGTGAGGCACAAAGATCAAGGCGTGCACTGAATGTGCATGACCACAGAATGGGTCCAAAGGAGTATGCAGGCATTCGCCAAAGACTACAGTCTGAGGCTACTGCTCAGTCTGCTGCTACTCAGGAGTCCTCTACCATAGGTAGCACACCTATGCCTCGCCATGATGTCTGGATAACTGGGAGGAAAAATAAGAAGGGAGAAATAAATAAGGCCGCAACTGCTGAGGCGGCTGCAAAAATGGTAAAATACAACTCTTACAGCAATCATTCGAATATTGATTATTTGTGTTGTTTACTTAAGTACAAATTTTTGTTTTGGCGATTAGCGGGAGCTGCACGAGCTGAGGAAACAAGGAAAGTTCATCCCTGAGGGAACAAAGGATGAATTGACAGTTGCTCTGGGTAACCCAGAGCATCCTGGACGTGTTAGGGCTGCAGGCGCTGGTGTGGGCATCAAATCTTTTTTGGGTCATCCCAGCGCAAACATGTCCCAAAAGTGGGACTTTCACAAGAAGAGGTAACATATTATTTCTTTATAATGTTACTGTAAAAGAGAATTCAAAAATTAGAATTTGACGTTTCTTTTATCCATGTATAGGTAGATAAGCTATTTGATAGGAAACTCGAAGAAAAACTCGAAGAAGCAATGAAAAAGTGGCAGTCATCTCAGACTGCCACTTACCAGACAATACCTACTGCAGACTCTACTCCTACTCCTACTGCAGAGGTTGGGAGTAATCCTGTAGAACCACCACCTAGCACATCCACTGTAAGTATTTTTATGACATAGTAACTAGTTTTTTTAATTCAAGATGATACGTATATATGAAAATGTAGTCGTTTCAAAAAAAGATGATATGTATATATGTATATAACATTCTTTATACAAAAATTTGTAGGGGTTGAAGCCATGCCTTCTAAAAAGTAAAGAATATGTCATTGCAGAGGCGTCGGCTTACCCATCCCTACCAGGGGAAACGTGTCACGGGTCTCCAGTACCAGTTGGTTGGATTCGGGTGAGCCCGATACATATATTCCCCCAGTGGATGGATCTTCTACTGCCATATGCCCACCCAGATTGTGAAACGCTTGGTGAGGCAGTAGGTGGAGTGATATTGTGGCTAAAAGTGGATGTCCTCTTTACTGAAAAGGTTTGGTAAATTTACATTACGTTCAATTGTTAGTGTGCGTATATGATGGAAGTTGATATGAAATTATATATATATACAGGTTAAAAAGAAGACACCCACAATATCTAGGCCTCCACTTCCACCTCCTACATTACCTAGTTGGGTTCCACATGACCTACCTGTCCCGTTAGGTCCTAACTGTAGGGGTATGGCAATATGGTTAGGGGAACATGATATAAACTCCCCTATAACTGTTTCTTCCGATTCAGATTCTACAGGTCAGTCATACGAAACAAAACTATTTATAGAAGATATTTTGGAGTTGTTTTGATATGATTGGCTAAATACATCTGTGATAGAGCTATGGATAAGGTGAGATATGCTTTATACATCCATATACCTTGTGTATGATCTGGTGATCTGGTTTCTTATTTATTAATGCATGCGTAATTAATACATATTTTGCAGCTACTTAGACAACATATGTGCAGATTTTAGATTCGAACATGTAGGGTTTTTGATTCCATCTTTGATTAGTCTAGTAGCTAAAGACCCTACATCAGTTCAACAATACTGCTGTGAGGCTTTTTCAAATTTTTCTGTAAAAAAGAAGACGGTGATAATGGCTCCATTCAATGTAGAGTAAGTTTACTTTGATTATTATAATTTGGACTTAAGAAAATTACATTTTATTGTGGATTTTGAGTTATTAATTTTTAACTTTTTTTCCTCTAGGGGTAGGCATTGGGAGTTACTGGTTATTGCCCCCGAGACGTTCACTGTGTATTATCTAGATCCTAAGGGGGGTAATTTGAATACAAGATTTGGACACATAATGAAAATGTCAATATTCCGGTGAGAAATATTTCATTTTTCATATCCGTTAACATATGTTATTACATTACTATTTAATTGCAATGTTCTGTGTTACATTAACATGTAGGGGTTTTGAGGAGTACAAAAAGGCTGGAGGAAAGGTCTCCACGAAAAAGAACCAACCAATAATTTGGAAGAACGTGAAAGTAAGTTCCCGACTGCAATATATGTATATATTATTTATGTTAACAATGCTTAATTAGTTGTATTTTTTAATATTTTGTATGTTTGCATTTATAGTGTGCTACACAAGACAACGGATGGGCATGTGGATACTATGTCATGCGATATATACACATGATTATCAAACATGCCGCACTGGATATCGAGTGTATTGCTCAGGTATTATATATTCTCATTAGATAATATGATCGAAATATATCAATCTTATTTATAGCTCATTAATTATATATATACATCATTCTCTTTACAGGTGTTTAAAGCTGACCCCATTACAGGAAAGGACTTACCAAATGTTAATGCTCCCTATACGATGGGAGAATTAAATGAAGTAAGAGAAGATTGGGCAACAACCATACAAATAGTGGGGGCTTTAAAATATAATTGGGATCCTGATAGAGAATAATGACTAAACAATAATATTTTGTAAATGAATTTCTGAATTATAATATATGTGTGAATGTTTCTACATGTCTTGATGTTTCTACATGTGTCTGAGTGAAAATGAATGAAAGTGTTGGTTGCTATATGAATGTTTCTACATGTGTGAATGTGAATGAATGGAACTACAGATTGCTAGCATGTGTGAATGTTTATAAATGTGTGAAAATAAAATGGAACTGCAGGTTGCATTGCTAAATACATGTGCTACTTTTTTATTGTTAATTTTGCAGGTTTGCAGCCTGTTTTCGGATGATATCAATGGATGTCGTAAAACTTGCAGTTCATAACTGAACTGAACAGGTTTCTCATCCTGCGACCAGCCACAGCAGGTCTGCAGACTGACAGAAAAAAAAACAATAGGTGTCAGTTATTTGTAAATAACCCACACATAATGTTATAGTGTCAGTTTCTTATCCAATAACCGACGTCTATTTCCATAACACTACGGCCGTGCTGGCCAACACGTCCGTGGCACCTGACCATACAACACATAGTTACAGTGTCGGTTTCCTACTCGTGACCGACGTCTATTCCCTTAACAACACGGCCGTACTGGCCAGCACGACCGTGGCACGAAGATATATGGCGTCGGTTTTTTACTTATAACCGACACTGATAGTGCCCAACATTGCGCCCTTTCTGTGGCGCGAAGGGTTTGGGCGTCGGTTTCTTAACTAATAACCGACGCCTATAGTCCCATGATGGCACGTTTTCGGTGGCGCGTGAAGAGTTTGGGTGTCAGTTTCTTATCTAATAACCGACGTCTATAGTCCCCTGATGGCGCGCTTTCGTTGGCGCGCGAAGAGTTTGGGCGTCGGTTTTGGAACCGACGCCTAATGGGTGAGCTTTTAGTGTCGCCCACATAGGTGTCACTTATAAACCGACACTAAAGACTTTAAATAACCGACACTAAAGGTAGGTTCTGTAGTAGTGTATCCAACTTAAAGTCACCATCTAGGGTTGAGTTTTAGGTCCTTGTGTCTCTAACCTATCAACCCTACATGAACAACCAAAAGTCATAGGGTAGGTCAACTATATCTTTATTTCAATCCTAGTCACAAAACTAGGGTTAGACTATACTCAACTAGAGTTCTCTTCATTGTGACTTAGTTCAAGAAAACTTCGATAAAATCCAGAAATTTTTTGTACATATAGTAATATAATTGAAAATACTTTTTGGCGATGAAAACATTTTTGAGATGAAACAAAATGTGGATCCAAAATAAATTGTGGAAACCAAGTCACAATATTTCCATATGAATACTTCCTCAAAACCTAATCTTATCCTCAAACAAAACCTTTTTGTATAAGAAGATCATGACTGATCAAATCTAAGGTCAACATCTCACTAAGAGCTATCTAGAAAAGTCAAGGGTTCTATAGGGAGACAAAATTGAAATAGTTAGATTCCGACTACCATGGGCTATGATACCATGCTGTAAAGAAGTGATAACACCTCCTTACTAAAAATTTGAATAACAAAACATCCAGTCCAAACACACTCAGAAGGTATGTTGGAGTGGGTGTAAAATTTTCAAATCTTTATATAATGATAACAAAAGACCACCTCAATCCTCTGTGAGTAGAATCTCACCCACTAAGAAAGTATTAACTCTAAGAAATGGATAATTTCAGTTATATCTATGTTTTTCATGGGTAACAATGATTACCCAAGTGTCGGGAAGTCTTGGCGTCGCCCGACTTCTCGTTGCATGTTTTTCTTCTTCACGTTTGCATGACCCTAGTTATTTTAACTGATCTGTATGATTTGGATTATTGGAACTATATGGTTGAATAAATCCTAAATAGCTCAGTAGAGAGGACGAAGACAGTAGCACACGACCCAGATTTACAATAGTTGTACGGTTTGGGTATAAACCCAGAATGTACAATTTTAGTAATTAACTAATCGCACATTTTCAAAGAAAAAGATGATGACCTGCAATGTTTCAATGGAAACTTATTTGCATGCTCCAAGTTATAGTTAATATGTGTGGTTAGTATTAATACGAATTGGCACATTTCTCAAGAACATCATTAGAAATTCTCAATTATTATTAATAATTCTTGCCATGATAAGTAATTAACTCTTAATTAAGTTATGTGTTGCACAAATCATGATTAGGGTTGATGTGTACATTTTCCAAGAAAGCACAAATAATTTATAGGTGTAAATGACGATTACTCATATGCCAAGTAATTAACTCGTATCAGTATATTAAGAAGTTCAATTGCATGATTCTAGTGTATAAGTGCCAAATGGACATGTATTTTGTTTAGTTAAGATTTTAGTCTGCCTACGTGTATAGTATGTTGATTACTCAGTATATTATAGTGTTTTGAATATACTTCTCTGCCAAGTTTAAAATGATATACATGTTATATTATAAACTTCAAATAAATAGACACTGTACCATAGAGATACCAGAGACAAGTATAAGTAAGAGAAAGATACAATATGATAAGAGCTTTCTAAGAATAAATAAATAATAGACTTAGGAGCCCTGTACACCGTAGATTCCCTATGAGAGGTCTGCGTCGTAGGGATGAAACGACCTAACCCTGGCAGTGTCCAGTATACAGGGGTTGGAACGTACTAACAGGTGGTACGGGGGACGAAGCCATAGTGGAAGTCTCCTTAAAATATAACATGTAGTGTCCAACATCAACCAAAGGTCCTGGTGGCACTAGAGTATAGAAAAGTGATTAGGTGGATTGACTCTCCACCTGTGTGCTTAGGTCAGAGGAGTCCAGTTTTACGGCCCATAGGTGTGCCGAGGCCAGAGAGCCATTTTCCTGTTGCAGACCAGCGACATTGTCAGACTTAGCATCCCAGGTGTTTCAGCTAAGTCTTGTACGGTGAGATCATATTTGGTTACGATTCTTCATATGTAGAGTACACTGCATATGATCAGAGCATAAACTAAAATATGATAATATAAGTTTTAAAGAGTCTCTTATAAGTAAGAAAGGCTAAGAAAGATTCGAGTACAGTTTCACAGTAGTTGTTCTTTAAATGTAATTTTGGCATTCTATGTTATTTAACTGTATTGTTTTAGATCTTCTCAGTGTAGAAATTCCTATATTTTATTTCAGTTGAATAAACATAAAATGAGTTATTTGCGATGGTTGGGTGAAATTCTATTCACTGAGCCAGTAGCTCACCAACCTACTGAAAATATTTTTTAGGTCAACGTCAGCACGAGGAAGTTGAAAGATCTTATCACCCAGGCTCTTAGAATGTAGCTCATAGTTAGAATAGAGGTCTCTTAGTCCTTTCCCCTTGATCCTTGGGGCATGTGGTGTGGTAGAGAGAGAATGTAATGCAATATGTAGTTTAGTTTTAAGTTATCTATTGTGCTTTATATTCCGCATGAAAAATGTAATATGTTGTGTAAAACTGCTTTACCTACCTAGTAAAGTAAATAGTAGTTGCTTCCACACTTTAGTAAGATTTCAGTTTATTCCAAGTTATAAGATTTTCCTTTAAGTTAATTTTAAGTGATTACGAAAAAAAACTCCTAACTGCCTTCACCGACGTTGGTGGAGGAAGTTTTGAAATCACTTCTATTTTAACCGGATCCACCTCCAATCCTTTGCTAGAAACCTTGTGGCCTAACACTATGCCCTCGCTAACCATCATGTGACATTTTTTCCAATTAAGCACTAAATGTGTGTCTTCACATCTCTACAAAACCTTATCTAAATTTTTCAAACAATCATCAAAAGACTTCCCATAAACTGAGAAATCATCCATGAAAAAAGGTTGACTCTCCGGTCTTCGGGGTCATTAGAGATGGCACAAGGATTGGGGCGTCACAATATGATTGTCTCTTTGGGCATACATACCAACAAACTCCCACTTGCACTTAGAGTCAATCACCCATGAACTTGATCCTAAGTGATCTAACATGACATTCATACTTCTAATACGAAAGTGCTTTTGTCATGGGGTCAGCCACATTGCTTTCATTTGGTACCCTGCAAATCTTCACACCCCCTCGATGTATGATCTCTCGTATGAGATGGAACCGTCATTGTATGTGCTTGAAACACTGATGCAATCTAGGTTCCTTAACTTGTGCAATAGTTCCATTATTGTCAAAATATAGCTCTACTACATCACTGATGTTTGGAACCACCCTAAGTTTAGAAATGAACTTCTTGATCCAAACAAAATCATTTGTTGCATTAGATGCAACAATACCTTACACATAAGCCAACGCCTAAACCGGACTGGGATTTGTAATCCCGCTCAAAGTGGGTTGAGATGAGTCAGATTATGGGATTATGGAACCGCGAACGGGGTCTGTTTCAGGTGTGCAAACCAAACAACCTCAAACTCCAACCAGACTATGTTAAGTCAAGGTAGCAAAAGCAAACAAGCCCCAATCTGGATCCAATCTCGAACTAAACATGGGCTTAGCAATCTGTGATTCTATCTCACTTTCCACATCCTCAATTTGGAAAACTTTACTCATCCACTACAAGTTATGTGTATTTAGATTCTATACAATAAGGAATGTAATGGCTATAACTTCACTCATATCTAAATCTGTACACTTATATTGGGGGAGGTGTAATTATACATACACAGAAATTGTGACCAAAGAGATTGAATTGGGAAGAACAACACAACATAATGGACCATAGATAACTAATAGATTTGAAAAAAATTAAAGATATGACTCACCTCATATTCCTTGTATCTTTTTTCTCTTACAAAAATAACAAATTATACCACAGATAACAACAAATTAGCCCAGAGATAACAACAAACTGGAACAGAGATAACAACTTGTGATTTTGTACACATGTTTGTGATATTCAAAATGCAGTTTTGTATTTTGAATCATATTCTCTCGTCTCTCTCCTATGTTGATAAGTGGCGTAGCTTCCGCCAATACATGATTCCTGAGCTTTTATTATTACTAGCTAAAAGCACGTGAATATCAGTTGAATTAGCATAGTAAAATCTCTAATGTATACTACTACACATGATAAAAATACTTGATGTAATTATATGTCATATTTCAACAAACACACCGCATGACACGTGTGGAAGTAAAAAGCAAGCAAAACATAACGGTGAAAGCTGGTAAATAGCACCATAGAAATCAAAAGCAAGCAAACACATCGGAAAAAGAAAAAAAAAATGACATGACAAAGCATGAAGCAAGTGAAATTGTCTTAGAAAATGAAAAATAAGCAGACACCCATATCACTTGCTTTTATTTATAGGGTAATAGTAGTTTACTATCCATTTGAATGAACAAACCGATCATACTCATAGATTGAACCAACTAATAAATGAACATCTGCTTGAAAGATTAACAGAGTTGGAACATAAACAAAGAAACAGACCACCTGAATGATCTCAGACCACCAATAATTGCATCTTAGGTTATGTATATATCCCACGAAGTAGTACAGGTCGAGGAGCAGGTGGAACACGATGGTTAGCTGGCGACAGTGACCACGACGAAGACCTGTTGTGTTATTACATTGGCCAATGGAGAAAAAGACAAAGTATTTATTATATTTAAGATTAAATGGGACATATCTACAGAGCTCTAAAAACATATAAAACGGTTCGCTCACTCGGCTGCTGGTACAGCAGCGCCCGATTACAACCTTTTTTAGACAGCTAATGAAGATCCAAGCTGCTCTAGATTGCTAGCCAGCTTGGATTTTATAACTGATTATACGCTAATATCTAGTGCGACTGATAAAAACGTGCAAAAACAGTGGCGGCGGCGCAGCTAGCTAGCTCACGTACGTACATACAGCTTTGGGGTACCCAGACCTCCGCTCCACCGGTCGCTGTTGCTTGAGAGACCAGTTGACCACGAATTTGCAGCTCATTCGGGAGATCGGGAAGCTATGTGGGAACTGGTTTAGATAGATCTTTTCTGGCGTCTAGGCAGCCAGCAGCTGCCCCAACTGACCATTACCCCGGCCGGCCTCGACCTCCTGGCTCCGATCGGCGCCGTGTTTCACGGGCGGACCATTGTGGGAGAAGGAACGCGGCCGCCGATCTTGGCATACAGTATCTTGGTGAGCTGGTCCTCCGTGTACGCCCTACCGCCGGTCATCCGTATCGTCACCTGCTGGATCATGAGGTCCTTGACCACCGACAGGCTGGCATAGCTCACCTCCAAATCAAGCTCCATGAGCACAGCCATTAACCGTGCAGCCGGGTGGTTCCTCTTGCTGCACTGAACGCGTATCATCGCGTCCCAATCCACGACGCGCACGTCGATCTCCAGCATCTGCGACGCCACCTCGTCGGCCGGCGGCAGCACGACGGCTGACGACGACGACGAGGACTGCACGGAAGATGACGAGTAGTGGTCGCCGACGACCCCACGGACGAAACCGTCCACCCTGTGCTGCTGCTGCGCGGCGGCGCGGACGCGGGCCTCGGCCTGCTGGAGCTTGGTGTTGAGCGAATCGATCTGTGTCGCCAGCGACTCGCGCTCCGTCTCCGTCGACTGCACTTTTGTACGCAGCTCCTTGATGTACGTGATGGCGTCGCCTAGAAGCGACGCCTTGTCCATCTTCGACACGTTAGGTACGACCGCTCGGAGGGCGTAGAACCGCTGATTTAGCTTCTCGCGCCGCTGCCGTTCCGCTTCCACGTGGTTGAGCGGCTCCTCGCGGCCGTTGGCTGGCTTGCGCCCGCGCTTCCTAGGACGGGGCTTCTCGTCGGCTGTGGCGGCTGCCGAAGAGGCGGCCGCCACGTGGCTGCTCTCGACCTCACGGAACGTGGCTTCCAGATCGGACTGGTCCGAGTCGGCGCCCTGGCTGGGCTTGAGCGGGTCGATTGATGCCGGGGCTACCGACGAAGATGGTTGCGGCGTTGTAGTTGCCTGATGGGTCTTTGTCGTGACGGCCGACGTGAAGGATAGGATCCCCTCGTCGTCGCTCCCGCCGCGGGACGTTGCGGTGGTGGCTGCAGTTGCCGGGGTTGGCCTCTTCTTGCTGTTAGCCGGAGGGTTGGCCGTACTGTTCTTCTTCCCGCTGTTGCCGCCGGTGTGGGTGGTGCTGTTGTTGGTCTGGTCTGTGGATTGTAAAAAGGGGGCCGAGTTACCCCACTTGCCCTCGCCGAAGTTGAGGATGTTC
The DNA here is from genome assembly GCA_963693085.1 of Alisma plantago-aquatica. Taxonomy (NCBI): domain Eukaryota; kingdom Viridiplantae; phylum Streptophyta; class Magnoliopsida; order Alismatales; family Alismataceae; genus Alisma; species Alisma plantago-aquatica. Next base: position 531,241,583 of record OY856410.1, read on the forward strand.
CCAGATTCGGGCTTGCAATTGACGTAGTCGGAGAAATTCAGCTCCTTGCTTAGGAAAGCCGGGGTCTGCTGCTGCTGTTGCGGCGGGGGTGTAGTCCTGATATTTCCGGCCGCGGTAGTACGGGAATCGATGGATCCAGGGTTGTTGACCGCGCTCGCTGAGATATCCGAAGAGAGGGACGCAAAGTGTTCGGCAGCTGGCGGGGCAGGAGAGATGTCCTTTACCGGATCCATTGATGGGGGCTCCGAGATCCAAAGCATCGACGGATCGACGTCCTCGGCGTGCTGGTCAACGTCGAGCACCACCGGAGCCGATGCCGCAGATGGAGGGGCAACGGCGGCGGGGTTGAAGCCTCTTTGGGGGTCGCTGTCGAACCCGTTGGTGCTGAACAGCATCCGGATCCTGTTCACTACATCGCTGGAGTGATAGATAAGCATAGTCGAACCCATCTCCACAACTCCTCCCTGGACGGGAACGCACACCATGGTCTGCAACCCAAAGACTTGCCCTTGAACCGCCCTATCACAGGACGCGGACGCGAAGGCCGAAGCTCCGGAGAGCCAGATGGGCCCTCCAGTTGCTAAGGCCTGGCCTGGTACGCCGGCGCCGCCGGCGAAGGACTGGGTCATGGAGACGAGGAAGAACCACTCGGTGTCGCTGACGTCCTCGTCGATGGACGACGGGTCGCCGTCGGCGCCGGCGATGAGGGAGTTGAGCTCACGGAGGACGCGCTTCCTGTGCTCCTGCTCGACGGCGGACGCGTGGGTTGTCGGCGCCGGCGTTCCGCCCTTGTAGTATCCGTCGCCCCATCCGAGGAGTGCGGCGGCGGTGGATGCGGAAGGGTTGGGGGCGACGGGGCTGGTTGGGTCGTAGAGGGACTCCCAGTAGATGGCGTAGGTCCAGCGGTCTGCTCCGCCGTCGATGAGGAGCTGGAGGCGGTGTTGGAGTGTCTCTTGGAGGTTCATGTGCTGGAGCTGCTGGTGCTGTTGCTGTTGCTGTTGGTGGTCGTAGGATGAAGAGGGGTTTGTGGTTGAGCTTGGAGGCTGTGACGGCTGCGGTGGCTGGGAGTAGAGGTTGAGTGGCGGCGTGGCCGGCGGCGGCCAGTGGAAGTGGTTGAGGTCGGAGGTGGAGGATGCCATGAAGGAATCCATCATCGACCCGCCGTCCTCCGCCCACAGATTCATCACGGCCTCCTGTCAGCAGCGCCCACCGGAGAGGAAAGAGAAAAACGGTGGAGTGTGGAGGTATGGGAAACGAGGGTGAGACCTGGAGCCGGTGGTGGGTAAGGAGACTAGGAGGGGCAACTGGTGGAAGGGGAAAGGTGGAAATAGAGGAAGGAGGACGAGGAGGATGAGAAAGGAGGATAGATAGTGGACTAGTGGTGGTTGCGTTCACATGTGGTGTGGATGGCGGAGGTAAATGATTGTTATATGGCGGCCTTTAGAGGAGGAAGCAGCGGAGGTAGATAAGAGACATCAGCCACTCTCGTGTACAGTATTACTGTGGAACTAGGGTCCACGCCAGAGAGAGGGAGGTGTCGATTACTCACTGGCTGAAGCCCTGGTCCCTGGAGCAGAGAGGGAGGTGGTGGTGGACCTGAGCGGGAGGTGGTGGAAGGGTCCAGGATGCCAACGCGATCCTGCCGTTCGCTTTCGCTGATCGTCACCTCTTGTGCCTTTCCTTCCCCACTCCTACCTTGGTATTTTTCTTACTTTCCTCGTGCTTCATCCCAAAATTCCAATCCCACACAGTCTTTTTGTCCATTTCCGGAACCCACCCTTCCTTGTTCTCGCACATATACTGTACACGACCCAAACTAAAGT